>ML386161.1:0-26624 GCA_005239525.1 Nicotiana knightiana
TTGCTTAGCCTTACGTCGCCCTTCCAAAGAACCTCAGGAAGGCGCCGCGTAATAGTATACACGCTTCTGCTCTCACAAGGCCTCCAGACACATATGTATCTGCACAAAAATGTGCAGCAAGTGTAGTACGAGTACGTAATCCACGTGTACCCAGTAAGTATCTAGCCTAATCCCGGAGGAGTAGTGACAAGAGGTCGACATCGACACTCACTAGTAGTCCAATATATCAGGTACAGTAAAGAGGTAAATAAATACGAGGCAGAGTAAATAAATGAAATAAACAAGTATAAAACATGTGGTACAAATTCTCCTCTTTACGATGAACTCAAACTCTCCATTAGAAATTCCCTCCTTAACTGGAGCCTATATATAGATATAGCGGATCGCATCAAATAGATTGTCATAATTCAAACAGGAAAAACTCACAGATACACTGGCTTCTTGCCAAATATCATGCACGATTCCATAAGGATGTGTTATAGGAAATGTCGAGGCGTACGACCCAATCCAACATAAATATTTAATCTATGCACTACCGAGGGTCGAACGGCACGAACCATAGATGCATCTATTAACCTGCCGAGGCTTGCTGCCATGAAAAGTATGGTACATAAATCCTGCTGAGAAAAACGGCCTGATCCCATAAGAGAGTGGTACATAAATCCTGCCGAGGAGAACGGCCCGATCCCATTAGAATAAGAGGTTTTGACGGGTCCTTGGCCCCACTCACGAATAAACGTGTGAGTTGTATTTTCTTTAACAAAAACCTTTCTATGAAACATATATATCACGGAAACATGCCATAAGAGAAGTGAAATTATTCGATGACTAGTAATGAACTCGTGAAGTCTCAACAATAGCAAGTCTAGTCTCAAGTAGAAAGGTAAAACAAAGGAATTTAATAAGCGAGAGACTGCTCAAATAGTACAGCTATATCATGATGTGAATCTAAGCCTACCCGAACAGAAACATGAATGTAGCTACGTACGGGCTCTCGTCACCTCGCGCGTACGTAGCCCTCACAACAAGTAGCACACATCAACATACAACACCTAGGGGTAATTTCCCCTCAAAGAGTTAGACATGAGACTTACCTCGATCCGAAGTTCCATAACCGGCTCCAACGCCACTCTAACATCTCAAATTGATGCCCGTCGCTTCAAAACTAGTCAAATAATGTGCAAACGAATAAAAATATACTCTAATACTCATAATAAATCAATTTATAACATTTCCCAACTCCGCTCAAAAAGTCAATAAAGTCGACCCTCAAGCCCACGCCCGGATTTCAAAATTTTTGAAATCAAATATTACTCATAACTCATATGGTCTATATCCAGAAAATCATCCAATTTCATCCATGAATCGACCCTCAAGTCAAGGATTTACCATTTCTCAACTTTGGGGCTCAAAATCCCAATTTCTACAATCCAAACAAGGATAAAAATGATAACCAACGAAAATAATCATGGAGAAACATCAAAATAAAGGTCAGATATTTACCCCTTGTTGATACGAGAACAACGCCATAAAAATCACTTCAATGGAGCTCTAGAACTCAAGATATGCCCAAAATACTAAAATTCTCAGTTTAAAATATTGTCCAGGCGAGTTTCTTCTTCGCGTTCGCGAAGAGAAATTCTTCACGTCGACCGGTCAACCCAAATCTCCTTCTTCGCGTTTGCGGGACCTCTCTCGCATTCGCGAAGAACAAAGTCCGCACCAGAAACCAACAATCTTTCCCGACACGAAAATAGCATAACTTTCTCATACGATATCCGAATTCAACAATTCTTGTTGCTATGGGTCCGTAATTACGATACACATCTAATGGTTCAATCCAATAACAAATCAAGGGTCATTTTCTTAATATGGTGCCCTTTATGCCCAAAGAAACGACGTTGAAACGTCAAATAAGAGCACGATACAACCCAAACACATCTGAAACACACCCGAGGCCCCCGGAACTCTGTCCAATCACACCGACCCACTCCATAATATAAACGGACCTGCTCAAGGCCTCAAATCATACCAAATAACATCAAAACTATGAATTGCGCATCGATTCAAGCCTAATTCTATTGAACTTCTAACTTCCACATCCGATGCCGAAACCTATCAAATCACGTCCGATTGACCTCAAATTTTGCACACAAGTTACATTTGACATTACGGACCTACTCTGATTTCCGGAATCGGAATCCGACCCTGAGATCAAAAAGTCCACTGCCGGTCAAACTTCCAAAAGCCTCCAACTTTCGCCAAATGACCCTAAAATGACCTACGGACCTCCAAATTCACATCCGGGCGTGCTCTTAAGACTAGAATTACCATACGGAGCTATTCCCAAGCTCGAAATTCCAAACAAACATCAATAATATTAAAATACACTTCAACTCAAATTTATGAAATTCTTCCAAAATGCCAACTTTCCACAATAGGCGTCGAAACGCTCCCGGATCATCTAAAACCCGATCCGTACATACACCCAAGTCCAAAATCATCATACAAACCTGTTGGAACCTTCGAATCCCGATTCCGAAATCGTTTACTCAAAATTCAAACTTTAGTCTTCCTCCAACTTATAGCTTCCGAAAATAGAATTTTATTTTCAAATTAACTCCGAACTTCCCGAAATTCAATTCCGATCACATGTACAAGTCATAATACCTGAACTGAAGCTACTCAAGGTCTCAAACCACGGAATGACACGCTGGAGTTCAAAACGACCGGTCGGATCGTTGCACTTGATGCCGAACGCAACATGCGCATCATAACGAACAATGAAATATGCCAGTTGATGTGTGTGAACTGTGAAGTACGACTAACATTTGGATAACTATCTTTGTTAGAATCGTATTCTTATAAAGAGAAAACTTCGTTTCATATAAGGATAGGTTAAAAATATAAAAATTCTCGGGGGAGAAAAAAGAATAAGAAAATAATGCCCATTTTGGGCGGAATATGAATCGGAATCCCTATTCGAAAACGTGGAAGAAAACCTATTGCTTGAACTTTAAAAAACTTTTATTTTCACCATTTACACACTATAGTTTTGAGACCTCATGGAGTTGATGTGAAAAGGCAAGGACCTATAAGTTAAATTTCATGTTTGCACAGAAGAGAAAAATTGAGGATATATAATGATACAGTATGAGTTCTAAAATCAGTTAATCTTTTAACAACCTTTATCTTTATCCAAGCAAAATTTCTAATTATCATTGTGATATATGAAAAGTAGAAGTTTCGGAAAAAGATAGTATGAGACGAAGAGTCCAACGATACAATTTTATGAAATGTGAATATTAGAAGGAAAAATAATATTAAGGAAAAGTTTTATGTTTCCTGTGTTTTGATTGACAGCAGAAAAGGTACAAACAAGGCTAATTGAGCTTAACAACTGGTATGAAAGTTCGGGTTCAACGGAATGAGTATGATGATGGCAAGAGTGATGATATAGGACTTGATTTGCTTACTCTTACGAGTTTGGAGATGCGCACACAAGAAGAAGCTAGTTGCGAATTTTAGTTGTGATATATAAATGCTCCAACGATGTAGGTGGCACACGGTGAATCTCACAATTTGACCCATAAATCTTGATAATGGACCACGTGAAACTTAGTTCGAGGGGATAGACCGGTGGATCGTGGTGTTGGGGCCACGTAGAACTTAGTTCGAGATAGGAAGATTGTTGGGTATGCGAACAAAGTTTCACGTTGGAAAATTACGCGACACATCAAACATTTACACTGTATTTATCATTCATAGCTATACTTTCAGCAAATTTACCATTCGTAACTATATTTGAATTTTAAAGCAAATCTATGAAATAAGAGATTAATTGTTTTGAATTAAAATAAGAGAGCAATAACTTCTCGTCGCTTAGTTGGTTAGAGCACCCGCTTAGTTAGTGGAGGTCTTGAATTTGATTCTCAACAAGAACATATTATTTTTTGTATACACCCATGTATACAATAAATACAAGTTGTATCCTTTGTATACACTCATGTATTTCGACTTGGTTATACAATTGATACATATTGTATTCGTTGTACGAATGAATACAATCTTTGTACCTTTGAATACAAGTGATACAAGTTAGTACCAATTAAATAGTAACTACGGATAGTAATTAGGCAAACTATAATTATTAGGATAAAAAATATAGTCGTTTACGAAAATTCCTCTAAAAATTTGAGAAGCTACTGCTTTTACTTGTCATATAGGCATTCTGAATTTCATAATCCTATTATATTTAATTTTTTCTTGATAATCGGCTTAAAGTATGCATATTTTTATGTATATTGCCTCGTATTATGCTCATGTCTCGAAGATTTGAGGTATATAATATAATGATTTGTGCTAATTTGTGGTATTTCTATGTGTAGGAATCATTTGGATACAATTTGGGACGAAAGTACACGAATTAGAGCGAAAATCGGACGAAAAGGAAAAAGTGCGAATTTGAGGGCCACAGGCAGCATGGGGCGCTACCTGTGGCGCTCAAAACATAATGGTAAAAAGTTGAGGGCCAGGCCAGCGCCCCACGCTGCCCTGGATGCTCAAAATGCGAACATGTTCTATTTCGACGGAGACAAGGTTATTTCGGTCCTACACGGTCCAACTTGTATAAAAGGGATCGTAAACCTATTTTGGAGGGGGGAGGGGACGTTTTTGAGAGGAAAACACAAGCACAGAGCCACCGTGGAGGCCGGGTTTCATCTTTACTTCCACCAAACTTAATAATTCTTATGTTTCTTTGTATGACTTGTTGTGTTGCTACCATGTCTATGTGGAGCTAAACTTCACGTTCTAGGGTTGTGGTTCTTTCATGACTATTGTTATTCGAATATTGATTTTGCTTTCTTGATTTATCATATTGGTTTATTTATTCAATCTTGTGCTTAATTATTTGATTGCTTGATTATCAATTGAATACTATCTATGAATCTATAGTTGAACTCGAAAGTGGGAACTCTAGATTTCATATAGGATTGAGTAGAGTAAGTTCTTGAACCTGGGCATCGGAGAACAGATTCGCAATTAGGATAGACATATACCTAATTGCTTTGCTTGGCTGATTTACGGGAATTATAAATGCATTCTTGTTAGTTCTAATTCCATAAACATACAGGCGTTAGGTTATCTTCAATAGGCGAGTAAGAACTCGACAGATTCTTATGAGCTATATTAACCCTGTCAACCAATAAGCTAGATGAATTAGTTAGTCAATTCAATCGAAGAATACAATAGGATTGTTATATAGTCCATAACCCTAGATCGTTTTTATTACATTGATAACATAAAAATATGTTATTCCTTTGTTCAGAGTTCATTATTTATTTTCTTTTTATTTTAATTAGATTAGAATCAAATACTTCTAAGTTTAATTCTGGTTTAGATAATTAGGATAGTCTAATTTAGTTAATAGTTAATCACAAGTCCTCGTGGGTTCGACATCCGACTTTTAGTCACTTTATTACTTGATAACCGCGTATACATGCGTGTGCGTTTGGGCGCAACAAGTTCTTGGAGATGTCGCCGGGGACTTTGAAATTATCTATTTTTCTAGATTAGACATTTATTTTTTTTATCTATTCATGTTTTTTCTTTTTTAGTTTAGTTAGTATTTTTTATTTGTTTTAACATGGCATCTTGGAATGAAAATTATTCAAATGATGGTTATTCTTATTTTGATGATCCTTGTCCATATTGTGGAGGACCCCACTGGAGGAAAAATTATCAGAATGTTCCCGAGAGCGAGTTGTGCACACAATCTCAATTCTTTGAGTAGAATATTTGTAATATGTGTGGTGGACAAGATGCCCATTGGGATGGTTTTCCTAATTCTCTTTATCCTTGTCCGAGTCCTTATTATGATCTTTCTAATGATGTTTGTGAGTTTGATAGGAGCAATGAAGTGCAGGATATGGAACCTGATGCATATACTAGGGATATTTTGAGGCAAGTAGCAGAGCAACATGATGAACTCAATAAAGATATGAAAAGAATGAGGGAATCAATCACAAGAATTAAGTCCAATACGGAAGAATTGAATGAAGGGGGAGAGTACCAATGTCACGACCCAATTTCGGAGTCGTGATGGCGCATGTCGTGGAACCAGGCAAGCCTCCCTTTTTAACTAAGCTAAATTCAATTTCCAATAAAAATGTGATTTTTAAACGAATTTATTAATAATACTAAAAATCTGAAGTTTAAAATAATATTTGAAGAAACTAAATTTAAAACCTCCAACCTCGGATCCGGTGTCACTCAGTCATGAGCTACTATCACATAAAGCAAAAGAAAAGGAGAAATGGACAACATTGTCTCAAAATAAAGAACAACATGTAGAACAGGAAAGAGAAGGCGAGGTCGCGATCGCCAGTTGCTACCTCGACAACTCCAATAGAAACGTTGACCGGTGTACCTGGGTCTGCACACAAGGTGCAGGAGGTAATGTGAGTACACCAACTCAGAAGTAACGAACCCAAACTAAGGGCTGAGAAGTAGTGACGGACAAAACCTCAATTATGTTACAATAAATATTATACAGAATTTAGACATGCTAACAGTTTATCAGGATGAGAAAATATGCCAAGTATGCCAGTATACTCTACATGCCATAATAAAATATATGTATGAAACCAGTATGGATATGCACATAGTGCTCACAGCTCTCCCACAGAAGTCCACTCAGTACTATATATGGCTCTCAGGCCAAGGGAAGTTCCATCCCGGAATATGCATAAACACCGGTGACCGTAGTCACTCTGTACTGAGGAAGAAGGCCAGTCCAGCCCCCACGGAGAAGATCCATCTCAGGAATACAACACTCGGACAAATTTCCATATCCAGGGAAGATCCATCCCTCTCATAACATCAGCTTCGGACAAGATCCATGCTCAGGGAAGATCCATCCCTCACATAACATCCACTTCGGACAAGATCCATGTCCAGGGAAGATCCATCCCTCACATAACATCCACTTCGGACAAGATCCATGTCCAGGGAAGATCCATCCCTCACATCAATGCGCTCACTGGGGGTGTAAAGACTCCGGAGGGGCCCTAGTGGCCCAAGCGCCATATCAAGCCAACGAAGGCATGATTTAAATATCGCTACAGTGTGCAGTCCATTCTCATAACTGTCTCAATAACAGGCTCTTGGCCTCACTCAGTCATTACTCTTCAGTCTCACTCACATGGATCACAAATGCCTCCATCAGCCCGAAACAATGATAAGTATGCATGTAATTAAAAATACTGAGACTGAGATATGAAATGATGTGTTATAACAAGACTGAGTATATGGCATCAAATAATCACCACATGAGACAGCAATATACGACCAGTCGGGTCTCAGCATTTCCGGCGTGAAGCCTAGCATTTATACTTAACATGAATTCTAACATGTTCACAATTACCACATTAATGGAAGCACATTTATCATCATGGAATAATCAATAAGAGGTGTCATGGGATGAGCTAGGACACAATTACTCGGTGCACGCCCACAAGTCCGTCACTTGGCATGTGCGTCACCTCAACAGTAGTCATAAATCATTTAGCTCGGGGTTTCGAACCCTCAGAACCAAGTTTGGAAACGTTACTTACCTCAAAACCGGCTAAAATACTATTCCGCAGTGCCTTTGCCTCTAAATCCGGCCTCTGAGTGCTCCAAATCTACCAAGTTCAGATTTTTATCATCAATTTATGCTTAAGGAATAAATTCTAATCGAAAAATATCAAATTTAGTCCAAAACCCGAATTTGGTCAAAACCCGACCCCCAGGCCCACCTTCTGAAACTCAAAAGTTTTTATCCCAAACTGTTCTTCATCATTCCACGAGTCCGTACATACAAATAACACTAAAATCGGAGTTCGTTTGACCCCTCAAATCAATCCCTAAAGGTCTCAAAATCTCAAGCTCTAAACCCACCTTTTTCTACTGATTTTTGTGAATTTAACACTGATATTATGCTCTATAATCATCCATAAATGAGTTTTAAGGTCCAAAACACTTACCTCTATGAAGAACAATGATTTCCCTCTTCAAACATCGCCCCCAAAGCTCTCTGTCCGTACAAAAATGGTGTAAAAAGGGTTTAAGTCGCGGAGGGTTTAATTATATACTGCCCAGTGATTTCTTCACTGCAATCGCGGCAAAAGACACGCGATCGCGGTTCACAGCAGCTCAACCTCATGTGATCGCAACCAAGTGCACGCGATCGCGAAGACCAATTGACCTCACCCTCCACGCGCCTGTCATGACCCTACGCGATCGCGACCTAGCCCACGCGATCGCACTTCACCTTCTTCCAAACCTACGCGATCGCAACCCGATTCACGCGATCGCGATGCACAATTTTTTCCTGGCCCTCAGAGTGTTCTACGTGATCGCAGCCCTTGACATGCGATCGCGATTCACAGATCTCTGCTGCACAAAAACCAGAAAACCAGCAATTCTCTAAGTCCAAAAATGCCCGTTAACCAACCGAAATCCATCCCGAGCCCCTCGGGACCCCAACCAAAGTTACCGACACATCATAATTGATTATTCAAACTTATTTGAACTCTCAAAACACCAAAACTAACATCAAAACACCAGATTTACATCAGATTCAAGCCTAAGAACTTTGAAATTTCTAAAATCCACCAATGATGCCGAAACTATCCAAAACAACTCCGATTGACTTGAAATTTTGCAGACACATCCAAAATTACGAACCTGTTCCAACTTTTGGAATTCCATTCTGACCCTGATAGCCTATTTTCCACTGCCGACCGGAAATCACCAAAAACTAACTTTCGCCAATTCAAGCCTAATTCTACATCGGACATCACAAAAATATTCCGAGCACACTCCTAAGTCCCAAATCACTACGAAGCTATCCGAGCCATAAAATCCTCATTCCGTGGTCGTTTCCCAATAAGTAAACCCTCAGTTGACTTTTCCAACTTTAAAGCTATTTTAAGGACTGAGTGGCTAAACTCTCACTACAACCATTCCGATTTCAAGCCTACCAACTCTAACACATCAATAACAGTATAACCAACCTATGACCAATCAAGAATAGTAATTATGATGCAGTTTCTACGTAACGATCGACCGGGTCGTTACAACCAACAAGAGGAAAATTTTGAAAAAGAGGAGATTTTGAGTCAAACTTGGCTAATGGAACAAGCTGAAAGATTATAAATATTTAAGGCTCAACGTGAGAAAATTACAGATGGGATGAGAGACTTAATATAAAGGAGAGTTGAACTGGGACAAGGGATCGATAAATTTGGCATTGTTATTCACGACTTAGAGGCTCAATTGAATACAAAGGTTAATGCGTCTAACGCTCAACAAAATAGTAATGAGTTGTGTGAAGTTGAAAAGGAGATTATACGCCAAATTGAGAAGCTAAATGTGGAGAGCCAATCATTTGAGCATATGTTTGTTGATGATTCCCATGTTGAGAAAAGTACACTAGATCCATGCGAGAAAACGAATAATGTTATATATGAAGCGTCTAGTGCATGTCAATATGAGGATGTAAAGAGTAATGAAATTCTAGAGTTAAGGCATATTGGTCCTCATTCCATACATTTTTCAACATTGTGTTTGGATGATGATATAGAAATTGAGTTATTTGAGCCTTTGGAGGAGCCAACAGACAAGGAACAAGGTGCTTACATTCTTGAATTCGTCGTGCCAGAGAGAGAAAATTACATACCTATCTGAAGGCCAAGAAGTGTAGAATGTGATATTGGTTAATTGGCCCAATTAAATTTGTCTCACCGTCCCGGAAGCATAACAGAAAGCTTAAAGCCAAATTAGGGGCTCAATTCATAAGTTCGAGGTGGAGGCAAAAAGTGGTTCACGTCGTGCCGCGACGCTAACTTAGGCGCTTGTTGGGAGGCAAACCAGCTTTACAACTTTCTTTTATTTTTGATTCTTTTTTTCTTATTGTATTATTTTTGTAGTGTTGTTTTATTTTGTAGGATTTTGAGCATAGGGAGCAAAGCCATAAGAAGTGTGCAAAAGTGAGTCATGTGGTTGGAACTAAGTGTGGGGTGCTCGCTCAAAGGATCATACCTGGGAGAAGTCTGAGTATCTCGTGAGCCGCTAATGCTTCGGCTTGTGGCCTACCAAGAAGTCTCTTTTACCCTCTTGCTATTTATAGTGTGCATTGTGGACATTGCACAATTTTAAGTGTGGGGTAAAGGAGATGGTTTAGATGATTTTCTATGCTATCCTAGGTTAGTTGTCGTATTCTTTCTTAGTGTAGTAGTTTTTATGTAAAGAAAAAATAATATTTGAAAAAAAAAACGAAAATTGAAAAAAAAAATAGAAAATTTGGACTTTTCCCGACGATGGATCTCCTAAACAGTTTTCTTGAGGGATTAAATTCTAAACAAAAATAAATAAAAAATAAAAATACAAAAATACAATAATATGTCCTTTAATTTTCTTTAAGTAGTAATAATCCCCGTGATTTTTTTTGTGCCTCGGTTTTTTTCCATGGGATGTATTTTTTACCGGGTAGTAATTTTTGAATTTTAGAGTAGATTAGGAATTTAGGCAATAAAAGGAGGAAGAATGATGAACCTAGGCACCCTTGACTTGTTTGATAGTAGCATATTTATACTTTGGAATGTGTAGTATATTCTCTATGATTTGAAATTATTGATGATGCCTTGGTTAGTTGGATAGCATATTTTGTGACGCCTATGTCTCATTTACTTAACTTATGTTCACTTTGTGCTTAATGCTTAATATCTCGTGGCTCCGTGAATACTTAAATTTGTTGAGAGTCGGAGTGAGACCGTCCTTAGGGAGTCATGTTCCATGTGTGGTGAGATTTTTGTGTAGTTCATATTTTTGTGATTGAGTCTAGAACTTGCCCGGTATGTGAGTTGAAGCGAAATTTTAGGTGATGCTCTGTTTGAAAAATGATTTTAGGGTTTCTTTGATATTTTTGAGCTTATTGCTTACCATAAATAAAATTTATCCCTAGTTAACCCCTTTGAGCCTATAGACTTTTATTTGGCACCCACATTACGAGCTTATACCCTTTTTTGTTCTTAATTGAAACTGTTGATCCTTTTACCTCTTGAAGCACTTTAATTGTCTAAAAGAAGTAAGAAGGGAATAAGTGTGGGGTGACTTTTGAGTGGAATCAATGTAAGGAAGAAAGGTGCATTTGTTTTGTAAAATAATACACCACTAGCGGAAATTGAAAAAAAATATGTTAGGAAAAAAGAGAGAAAGATCTGGAAAAAAAGAAGAAAAAATATATATGAATAAATTATTGTCTTGTTCTTGCTAGTGGGTATGAATTAAAGTAGTGCTTAAAGAAAGAGGAAATATTTTTTTTTTGGGTGATTTTGGTTGTGAAATTAAAATTGGGATTGAAGAATTTGTGTTTACAGTTGATTATGTGATGTGTTAAAGTACTTATGGGGGTTAGCCATTATTCCTAAATATATCCTTCCCGTACCTTAGCCCACATTACAACCATAAAAAAAGTCCTAATTGATTTTAGATCGAGTGAGCCTACATGAGTAGAGACTTAAGGGCAAGCCTATGGTACTAATTGCATGCATGTGACTTCTTTGTGAGAGTGAGAGATTTCTTTTATATACAAATGAGTCCTTAAACTATATTTGATCATGAAATGCGGATGTGTGGATTCAACTTACTCTTTTCGCTTTTGTTGTGAGGGCACATGGTTTCACGAGGGATAGGTAACATTATTAGACTTCTCTAGGATGTTGGGTGTTCAAGCCATGAGTGCATTGTGACATTGAGTCGGTTTTTGAGATTGAGATTGTTATGAGTATGTTGTCTTTGTTTTAATATTTTTGAAGAATGACACAAGTAAAGGGAAGTGTATGTGATTGCATTTGCTAGATTTTAATTGTTGCTATCAACCATGGTCATTGGTGTAGAGTGCTCAAAGATAGAGTAATTTGCTGGTTGACTCGAGGACGAGCAACGGTTAAGTGTAGGGTGTTGATAATCGGCTTAAAGTATGCATATTTTTATGTATATTGCCTCGCATCATGCTCATGTCTCGAAGATTTGAGATGTATAATATAATGATTTGTGCTAATTTGTGGTATTTCTATGTCTAGGAATCATTTGAATGCAATTTGGGAAGAAATTGCGCGAATTGGAGCGGAAATCGGACGAAAAGGCAAAAGTGCGAATTTGAGGGCCACAGATAGCGTGGGGCGCTACATGTGGCGCTCAAAACAGAATGCTAAAAAGTTGAGGGCCAGGGCCAGCGTCCCACGCTGCCTGGACGTTCAAAACGCGAACATGTTCTATTTCGACCGGGACAATGTTATTTCGTCCCTACACGGTCCCAACTTGTATAAAAGGGATCCTAAATGTATTTTGGAGGGAGAGTACATTTTTGAGAGGAAAACACAAGCACAGAGCCACCGTGGAGGTCGGGTTTCATCTTTACTTTCACCAAACTTAGTAATTCTTATGTTTCTTTGTATGATTTGTTGTTTTACTACCATGTCTATGTGGAGCTAGACTTCACGTTCTAGGGTTGTGGTTCTTTCATGAATATTGTTATTCGGATATTGATTTTGCTTTCTTGATTTATCATATTGGTTTATTTATTCAATCTTGCGCTTAATTATTTGATTGCTTGATCACCAATTGAATACTATCTACGAATCTAGAGTTGAACTCAAAAGTGGGAACTCTAGATTGTATATAGGATTGAGCAGAGCAAGTTCTTGAACCTGGGCATCAGAGAACAGATTCGCAGTTAGGATATACATATACCTAATTGCCTTGCTTGGCTGATTTACGGGAATTATAAATATGTTCTTGTTAGTTCTAATTTCATAGGCGAGTAAGAACTCGACATATTCTTATGAGCAATATTAACCCTTTCAATCAATAAGCTAGATGAATTAGTTAGTCAATTCAATCGAAGAATACAATATGATTGTTAGATAACCCATAACCCTAGATCGTTTTCATTACATTGATAACATAAAAATCTGCTCTTCCTTTGTTCAAAGTTCATTATTTGTTTTCTTTTCATTTTAATTATATTAGAACCAAATACTTCTAAGTTTAATTCTTGTTTAGATAATTAGGATAGTCTAATTTAGTTAATAGTTAATTACATATCCTCGTTGGGTTCGACATCCGACTTTTAGTCACTTTATTATTTGACGATCGCGTATACTTGCGTGTGCGTTTGGCCGCAACACTTCTCTTCAATTTTCATTTCCTTTTTCCTTTTCGTAAATTGATAAATAATAAAAAAGATTACTCCTATATTTCAAGGGCCATCATGGCAAATAAACCCAGATGTCTCCCGCTAAGTAGATCCAAGCTTCATTTAGGAGCTCAACTATTATTTATTTTGGCTTTGTCCACCATGTAATAAGTTCCCCTCATCAAAGAAACCTTCCACTTTCCCAAGTTAAATTAATCACAAAACTTAGTGCCCTACACATATTTCTCTCTCTTGTTGTCCAAACAACCATCTTCACATTTCTTTCTCTGCTCCAACTCCTTCACTCTTGCTAATATCATCTCAAAACTCAGATTCAATCTAGAGTCTCTGTGTATAGTCTATATTCATATTCCGGGTCGATGATGGTGGTGGTGATCAGAAGCAGGTGCTCTCACACTTCCCACATCACTGAAATTATTATCACCAGCTTCTTTCGCCACAAGCTCTAAATCAAACTACTACAACAGTAGTCTTAACAAGGAAAAAGACACACAGGGAATTGGTGGTAACTAACATCAGGCCGATCGTCGGTTCTTGATCAGAAGTAATTAACTCTCTATGGTGGTTTCTTGAAGATCCCCCCCCCCCNAATTCTGCAGCTATGGCTGGTCCAGGATTGTTCTACGGCGATGCTCCTGGTTTTAATGGTACACTGCTTCAGAAGCAGAGGCTTATGTCTTCTTCATTTGCTGCAAAAGAGGCTGTTGGTTCTCTACTTGTTCCTGGCTATTCCCCTTCTTTCCTTGGTACATAATTCTTCTCTCTCTCTCTTTTTTTTCCTCTGCGTTGACCCTTATTATGAATTTAGAAGCAGATCTTGGGCAGGTTCATGTATAGATTAAGAAAAAGGTTTAAACGTATACCTAGTAAGATCAAGAACTCACTGACTTAGTTACTGGAGTCTCCTCTATCAACGATGGTGCTCGATCATTTATGGACCAATTCCGACTCCCACCCCAGTTCATAACAAAGGGAAAAGCTGATTGTTTAATATAATTGTTATTGAAGTTGAGGTTGTTTATTCATAAGCTATAAATGTGATAGTATGCTTGGGCTTGCCGTTGTGTTGTATGTTGAATAATGCTATCTTTGTATTTGGTATATTTAAACTTTGATATGAATCTGATCAGATCTTGATTAATTCTTTAAATCGGTTTGTGAATTTTTTTTTTTTTTTTTTTTTTTTTTTTGGTGTGTTATATAGAATAGAATCATTGCGTTGGGATATCTTTTATTTGGTAATAGATGTGAATGATGAAATTGAAATTTGTATATACATAGATTGTGAATGATGGAAAATGATTGAACGATTGAACTTTTATTTAGTGCAGTACAACAATTGAAATGAAAATAAACTGTGAAGTTTTAATCAGAGGCATGCGTAATGCAAGAAATTGTGATCTGGTAGTTGACAAAAGGAATTTGGATTTGGTACTGAATTTTGTCAATTGATATTCTGCTAATTGTTCTCTTGTCACTTCATATTTCAGCCTCCGGTTCGATGGTCAGCTTTCGCGATGTAAACGGAGGGAAACAATCAGATAGGTCATTCTTTCAATCATTTGATCAAGTTGAAGAGAATGAAACTGATGAATTGGAGGAATATTTACATCAACCAGAGAAAAAGAGGCGACTTACAGCTGACCAAGTACAGTTTCTTGAGAAGAGTTTTGAGGTGGAGAACAAACTGGAACCAGAGAGAAAAGACGAGCTTGCTAAAGAGCTCGGATTGCAACCTCGCCAAATAGCGATTTGGTTTCAGAATCGTCGTGCACGATGGAGGACAAAACAGCTCGAGAAAGATTACGAGGTGCTGAGAAATAAATATGACAATCTGAAAGCAGACTATATCAATCTTCTCAAAGAGAAGGATGATCTAAGAGCTCAGGTAATGACCTTTATTTAACATTCTGAAATCACAAGCTCTTTTTGATTTTGTGTCATAGTACAGATGTAAAGTTTCATTTTTAAGTGAGAATTCAATCTTTGGCGCAGGTTATCCAGTTCACTGATAAGCTGCTACTCAAGGAGAAAGAAAAGGGGGAACTGGTTCCTTCTGATATAAAGGAACTTTCCGATGCCTCGCCAAAAGAAAACATGATTGATCCAGTTTTGGTGGATGAAATGCCCAAAGTTTCAGCTATGACCCTTAAGCAGCACGGAGACATGAATGCGGTTAAAATCGATGTCTTTGAGTCTGATGGGATTCAATCCTCTATCTTAGATCAGGGTGATTCTTCTTATGCATTTGAACCTGACCAGTCAGATTTATCTCAAGATGAAGAAGAAAACTTGAGCAAGAATCTGGTTGCTAAGGTTGTACATGATCATTATCCCATGACATCCTCAAATTTGAGCTGCTTTGGATATCCTGTTGAAGATCAGGGCTTTGGTTTCTGGTCTTTTTAAGTTGTTGAGTTTCCGTAAAATATAATTACATGTCCGGGTCAATGTCCGGGTCAGCTTATATGCATCTCGACTCTGAGTACCTGCAACCTCCCACTATCTCCACTTAGTTGGAGACAGGACATAGGCAGTACATTTTGAAGGAAAAAAGTTCCAAGTTATGGGTCACTTAGTTGGGAACTTTTGGGTATTGCTCTTTATAATCCTATTGTAGCTAGTGCTTTATCTTGTTCATTGTACCTCTCGTGAAGTTTTAACTTTTGTCAACTATTAATTGGAAGTACTATTCTGATGAAAGAGATATATAAGCAGAGACGGACCCAGGATTTGAAGATGACGAGGGCACTATTGGTGGAGAATATTACCAATAATTGTTGGGTCCCGTCGGATGCCGACAAATTTTACATGATGACTGACATATATAAGTGAGTTAGGAGGTGAAGTTGGGTATGAAATTTGGGAAAAGTGAAGAGAGAAGTAATTTAAAGCTTTTAAGGCGGGGGTTTAATCAAAACAAAAAACAGTTGAAAAAATAATTAAAAGAAAAAAGGAGGTTGGGGGTAAATTCTAAGCTAAAAAGGTAAGTAGCACATTCGACCAGTGCCCCCAGCAGGCTTTTGTGTTTCAGGGTGCTTAATTAAATATAAAGCTGCTTCTCAAGGTATATATACATATAATATATATATAATTTTTCCCGAGGTTTACGGGATCCCGTGACCCCCCTATCATACAATTAAGTCCGCCTCTGTATATAAGCAATGTAGACTATATGAAAAAATCCATAAATATGTCAAATGGAGATGACGTTACCAAAGGGCTATTGTTTCTTTGGTGTCTTGAATTGTTAAATTCTATGATGTCCCAATTGATAGTTAGCTTATTTCATAGACTATATATTAGGGGTCGTTTGGTAGGATGTGTATAAGAATAGTGTTGAATAAGGTGTATTAGTAATGCATAAGTTAGTTGTAACCATTAGTTATGGAGAGATTATTTCTTATTCATTGTTTGGTGTGGTGTATTAAAATTAAAATACATTGCATAATTTTAAGAAAATTAGATTTTTTACAAAAAATGACTTTAAGGATAATTTTATCTTTAATCGTGCTAATGCATGTGTTAGTAGCCCTTGGTATTGCTAATACCATGGTTTGCTATGCATTAGCTATACATGGGATAATACCGAATAGAGTGTATAACTAATGCTTGTATTAGTTATACATAGGTCGAAAAAGTGTACCAAACAAAGTATTGCTAATACACAAAGCTAATGCATGCATTATTTTTTGTAATGAACACTACCAAACGACCTCTTAGTATAACTTAACCCTCCCCCGCCCCCTCTTGAAGGTTAATTTTTCGATCGACGATTATGTTGGTTTAATTTAATAAAAATAACTCAAGATACAACATTCAAATTAATTACTAGCTCAAATTTTCTGAACTTCATCTTCTATTCTCAAAAGATTCTACACCACAAAGGGTTAAATTTTTACTGCACTTTATTGTACGAGTGGAAGTCCTAGTCTTACCTAAAGTATAGAAGTCGTTCGTGGATTGAATGACAAAATCACACTATTCACGATTTACATGCATAAGTAAAATCATTCTTTGCTTGTCCTCTAAAGAAAGAAGTTGATTTATTAAAAGGGAAACCGGACGTAGGCTTGGTGAACCAGTATCAAAACCGAGTCACATTTAATAGTTCCTAGAATAAGAGCCCGTTTGGATGGGCTTGTTGTAAGTAACTTTTAAGCCAAAAGTCATAAGTTAGGAATTTTAGTTTTTGGTTTTTGGCTTATTTTTATCATTTTGGCTTAAAAATAAGTGCTTAAAAATACTTTTTTACTTTATCCAAACACTACAAAATAACTTAAAAACTATTTTAGCTGAAAAGCACTTAAAATAAACCAATCCAAACGGGTTCTAAGTCCCAACTTAATTATAGAGATAAGTAAGATGACATGATACCATCAAGCAACTCCAACAGCGATGGGGATGTGATGAGAAGACACATCAATCTTAACTCTCCAAGCTGGTGAACGTCAAAGGACCATTATTCAACAAGCCTCTTGTTTTTGTAGCTCAACATATTATTAATACTTAACCCATCTCTGATTTATTTAACGAAGTTGACTTATTTTATGTATGGTACTGATATAGCTAGGGCCTATAGCCTTGTTAAACAAAGACAAAAACCATTTTAGACATCCTTTTTTTCTTTTTCTTTTGTGCTTCACACATCCGCCGGAAACTTCTTTTAAGAATAGAGGGTTATATCCTGTCACGAGGACGTCGTGATGACACCTAGTCCCCACGATTAGGTAAATCTAACAAATAAGAATAACTTGACAGAAAAAAAATTGTCAAATACTAAAATGAAGTTGGATAACTGATATGACATTCCGAAACAAAACAGAATCTCATCAATACATTCCCCAAAACTGGTGTAACTGAGTCATAAGCTCTATAGAATAATTAGAATATCTAATACATCAGTATCTGAAATAAATACAACAACGAGTAAATAATGAAGGTGACTCTGAGGCCTGCGGACGTGGAGCAGGTATACCTTGAAGTCTCCAAGTAGTAACTCCAATCAACTCTAGCGTACCTCATGAGCAGGCGTACCTGGATCTGTACAAAAAATGTGCAGAAGCGTAGTATGAGTACACCACAACGGAACCCAATAAATATCAAGCCTAACCTTGGTAGAGTAGTGACGAGTCTAGGTCAAGACACTTACTAAGCAGTATGGAAATGTAATAAGGATAAATAATGGAAAGCAAGGAAATAACCGATACGAAACAAGATAATAACATGAATTAATTCCGGAAATTAGACATGAAAGTAACATAAAGAAACAGCTAAAGAGAGAGTCAAAATGATAACGTACAGGCAACAACTGCTAAATAAGGAAGAACAACTCAACAGAAATGTTCCCACCAAAACTGCTTGCAAAAAGAGATAAGCAACAAGAATCACAACGAGGTACCGCCTCGTGTATAAGAATCACCACGAGGCACCGCCTCGCATAAATCCAGAATCACAACCGAGATACCACCTCGTATACACATTTCACAATCTCAATCACAATCTTTCTTTCTACCGTCGCGTGAGCCTTACATTTGAGATAGATTTTTGAAAACAGTTTTCCCGAAAGCTACACCTATTTAACACCTTATGATGCCGCGTGGTTTCACGTAGTTCCCCTACAAGCAACACACACATAAGTCCCTCCTTATATAGCCGTATGCATATTAACCCCAAGCCTTATACCATCGCATGCACGTCAATATCACATCACAATAACAATTCACAACACAAGTTCCCATATATCATGACTTTCCAACAATCAACAATATCAATATTTTCATAACAATAGCCCACGACTCCACCAGCATGTGTACAAGAATAACAATACCAACAATAAGTGTAAAATGATCAACAAGAAGATGTTTCATCAATAACAATTTCGAGTTCAACTATAAATTCGTAGATAATACTCTATTGTTACATACACAATAGAATAAATAAGTACAAGATTGAATAAATAAATTAATCTGATAAAGTCAAGCAAAACAATCAGCCGTCAATTTACAATAGTCAAGAATGACCCATAACCCTAGAATAATGAGGCTCTTAGTCACCTATGTTCATAACACCAATCAAAATATCATTTTTAAACATAAAAGCTATGAATACTACACGAAGGATGGAAGAATTTATGAATTTCATGCTCCCGAGTGTTCCGCGCTTGTGTTTCTCTCTCAAAGTGACGTCTCCCTCTTTAAAATAGGTTTAGACTTACTTTTATACGAGTTGTGGGGCGTCCATGGTAGCTTGGGGTGCTGGAAATTTTGTGCTTCTAGAAACTGTCACACAGGTAGCGCCCCACGCTACCATGGGCGCTACACTAGGCCAAATTTTCCAATTTTTCCACATTTTGCTTCAAATCATGCACCTTCGTCCTACATTGCATCCGGGTGATTCTCACACATAAAAATACCACGAATTAGCACGAGTTATTACATTACACATCCGAAAAATGAGTAAGATGCAAGGTACATACTTTAGGCTGAATATCATGCCGCCTTGGAAAGTTGACCAACCCCTCAGTAATCACGTTTATGAGGTATTTATAAGCTAGGGTTGGAGTCTCCAATTCTAAAACTGAGTGGAAACATATAATGCACGGACCGGGAAAGGATCCAGGCCTCAGAGCTCACGAGGCCTGGCTTGGGGCGCGCTCCACAGCTCGCAACGCAAGGCTAAACGCCTGCTCTACCTCGCCTGGAGCCAACCGTCGCCTGGCCTGGTGCCTGGTTCCTAACCTTGTTCGAGTTTTTCCTTTTCATGCTCTTTTTGTGTATTTTCTGACATCCTTGTTTGCAACCTTCACTCGTTTTCCTCTTCCAATGACCCTACACATAAAAACTGTTAGTAATTTGTATTGCTGTAAAATAAAACAATAAATTTTCTGAAAATACAAAAACAGTGAGAAACCTCACTAGCGCGGGCTTAGCACGGCCCCGCTAGTGGGATTTATTTGGGACACTAAGAAACCTGACTAGCGCGACCACTAGCGCATGCTGAGCGCGGGCGTGCTAGTCCAGGTGTCCTCAGCTTCTCTTCTGAAAAAAAAATAATACAAGAATAAACCGAGCCTACTGAATACACAGTGCGTCCTTAAGGAAATTATTCCTCTCAAGTACCCGAGGTTTTGGAATATATCCTCCGAGGATAGGACGATTTAACTCACCAGCGTATTGGTATCAAAAACTCCGGTGATCGGCGAACCACTTGATGGTCGTAAAACACACTGAAATATTTTTGTGCAGAAGAAGAAGAAGAAGATCAGAAAAATTTAGTAAGTAAAGATTCTGGGATTCAAGGCATATTTATAGCCAATTTCATACTGTTCCTGAAAAGGTTTTGCAACCTTTCAGAACAGCTATACATGTTGGAACAGGTGTGAATATTGCGGGAATTAAAAACGGATATAAAATAATCGGGAAAAAAATGGACCGGACCTTTTTCCAAAAAGATTAATCAATCAATCGATCTTTGACCGAATCTGAATCCGAATCTGAATCCGAAATCGAGCCGAGTAAGGGACGACGACGACGACGACGACGCGAAGCTTGCCTTCTTCTCAACTCTTTAAGAGCTAGAAAAAGATCTTCTCTATATATACACATAGATTTTCTTTCCTTCTTCCAATGAGGGACAAAGTGCACTAATTCAAAATTTTACTTTCCTCCATTTCTTTTCCCACCATTTTTCATTCACTCTCTTTAAGCTACACCAAGCTTAAAATTAAGCTACACTAAGCTTAAAGACCAACAATCCCCCACATGAATGAGGAATGGCTATAAAATAAAGGAATGCACGGACGTGTGTGTGTTTTACATGCAAGAACTAATTGCATCTGGATAAGTAGGTTTCCCTTTGAACTTTTCGTAGTGAACTTATATCGGATATACTCAGTCAATCGGTAGATTTGATATCTTTGAACCGTAGAGCTTTGTTGTATACCTAGAAAACATAAGTCACACAATCAATCCTTAACAATCTATGGTTCTCACGGTTGTGTTCGTTTCAGCCATGAACACCACCTGGTTTCATGAGTGCTTAGAGAATGGGCCTTTACTTTCATTCCCCTTGAAGCGGCTTACACTTCACACTCACATAGGTGATTTCTAAATGTGTAATCCTAAAAAAACACTATCTGGTCATATCCTTCCAGACTTAGCAAATCATTAAAAAGCTTTAAGCTTTATTGACTCATAAAAAAAAGCCTTAATGCTTTACCTTGATTTTTGAATATTGTCTTCATCACGAGAATGGGTTGAGTTATTTGACAATGTTGAACCGTCATTCATGACTTTGTTTGATATCTTTGAACTTAGCTCTTGGGATCTCCAGTCTTCTAGGTAGAGTTACCGCCATGATGACTTGTCCTAGGCCTTAACCCCATTCCCTTTGATGATCTTTCAACTGTCTCTCTAGATAGTCCTTTTATAAGTCGATCCGACACGTTATCTATTGACTTTACGTAGTCAATTGTGATAACACCACTAGAGAGTAGTTGTCTAACAGTATTATGTCTCCGTCGTATATGACGAGATTTTCCGTATACATAACGCTCCCTGCCCTATCTATTGCCTCTTGACTATCACAATGTATACAAATAGGTGCCAAAGGTTTGGGCCAATATGGAATATCTTCCAAGAAATTTGGGAGCCATTCAGCTTCTTCACCGGCCTTATCTAAAGCTATGAATTCAGATTCCATTGTAGAACGGGCGATGCACGTTTGTTTGGATGATTTCCAAGACACTGTTCCACCCCCAATTGTGAAAACATATCCACTCGTGGATTTAACTTCAGATGATCCGGTGACCCAATTTGCATCACTATATCCCTCGATCACGGAAGGATATTTGTTATAATGCAAAGCATAATTTTGGGTATGTTTCAGATACCCCAAAACTCGTTTCATTGCCATCCAATGTATTTGATTGGGATTACTTGTAAATCGACTCAGTTTGCTAATAGCACATGCTATATCTGGTAGCGTACAATTCATTATATACATCAAACTTCCCATACTCTTGCATAGTCTAGTTGTGAGTCACTTTCACCTTCATTCTTTTGAAGTGCATAACTCACGTCAATTGGAGTCTTGGAAATTTTGAAATCCAAATACTTGAACTTGTCAAGTACCTTTTCAATGTAGTGAGACTGTGATAATGCNTAGCCAACGTGCATTTTGTAGCATTTATATCTGACATGCTTTTGCTCTTTATCAACATGTCATCAACATATAAACAAACAATGACTTCATGACCCGGAGTGCTTATAATGTAAACACATATGTCGCACTTGTTGATTTTAAACCCACCTGCCAATATTGTTTGATCAAATTTGGCATGCCATTGTTTGGGTGCTTGTTTAAGTCCATAAAGCGACTTAACAAGTTTGCACACTTTCTTTTCTTTACCAGGAACCACAAAACCCTCAGGTTGTTCCATGTAAATCTCTTCCTCCAATTCTCCATTTAAGAAAGCTGTTTTAACATCCATTTGATGGATTTCAAGACCATACACGGCCGCTAATGCAACTAGCATCCTAATAGATGTTATCCTCGTTACTGGCGAGTAAGTATCAAAGTAATCAAGTCCTTCTTTTTTTTCTATAACCTGTGACAATAAGTCTTGCCTTATATTTGTCAATAGTGCCATCAGCTTTAATTTTCCGTTTAAAGATCCATTTCGAACCTAAAGGCTTATTTCCAGGAGGAAGATCAACCAATTCCCATGTATGGTTATCGAAAATTGATTGAATCTCACTGTTGACTGCCTCTTTCCAAAATGCTGAATCAGAAGACGACATAGCTGTTTTAAAAGTTTGAGGTTCATTTTCAAGCAAGAATGTCACAAAATCTGGTCCAAAGGAAGTAGATGTTCTTTGACGTTTGCTACGCCTTGGATCTTCTACACTTAGAGTATATTCCTTTGGTTCTTCCCGAGGTAGTTTAGGTCTTTCACTTAACGACTCGCATTCAGTTTTATGACAAATGCTTTCAAAGAATTCAGCATTATCTGATTCCATTACCGTATTAACATGAATCTCGGGATTATCGAATTTATGGACCAAAAACCGACATGCTTTACTATTTGTAGCATATCCAATTAAAAGGCAATCTACTGTTTTTGGTCCGATTTTAACCCATTTAGGTAAAGGAACTTGTACCTTTGCTAGACACCTCCACACTTTGAAATATTTCAAGTTAGGTTTTCTTCCTTTCCATTTTTTCATATGGAATATATTGCATTTTGCTATGGGGTACTCTGTTGAGTATTCAGTTAGCTGTAAGGACAGCTTCCCCCACAAACTCTGCGGTAATCCGGAACTTATTAGTAAAGTATTCATCATTTTCTTTAATGTCCGATTTTTTCTTTCCACAATTCCGTTGGATTGAGGTGTGTAAGGTGCAGTAGTTTGATGGATAATTCCATAGTCCGAACATATTTCTGCAAACGGAGATTCATATTCTCCACCTCTATCACTTCTAATCATTTTGATCTTATTATTCAATTGATTGTCTACTTCATTCTTGTATTGCTTAAATGCTTCAATTACTTCATCCTTACTATTAAGAAAATAAACATAACAATATCGAGTGCAGTCGTCAATAAATGTAACAAAATAATTTTTCCCACCTCGAGATGGTGTCGACTTCATATCACAAATGTCAGTATGAATTAAGTCTAAAGGATTTGAATTCCTTTCAATAGACTTATAAGGATGTTTTACAAACTTAGATTCAACACATATTTAACATTTCGATTTATTACACTCGAATTTAGGCAATACTTCGAAATTAATTAACTTCCGCAAGGTTTTATAATGGACATGTCCTAAATGAATATGCCATAAATCATTTGACTCCAACAAATAAGAAGAAGCTGAAATTTTATTCATACTATCAACAACCATTACATTGAGTTTGAAAAGGCCCTCCGTGAGGTAGCCTTTTCCAACGTACATTTCATTCTTGCTTACAACAACTTTATCAGAAACAAATACACATTTGAATCCATTCTTCACTAGTAAAGAAGTAGAAACTAAATTCTTCCTAATAGTAGGAACATGAAGAACGTTGTTGAGCGTTAACACCTTGCCGGAAGTCATCTTTAGGAAAATCTTCCCATAACCTTCAATCTTGGCTGTTGAATTATTTCCCATGGAAATCTCTTCTTCGGGACCAGCAGTAGAGTAAGTCGCAAATGCTTCTTTGACAGCACAAACATGTCGAGTGGCTCCGGAGTCAATCCACCACTCCTTCGGATTTCCAACTAAGTTGCATTCCGAAAGCATTGCACAAAGATCATCAATGTCATCATTCTTATCCACTATGTTAGCCTGTCCCTTCTTCTTATCCTTTTTCGGGAGACGACAATCAGGGGCTTTGTGACCAACTCTTCCACAGTTGTGGCAGTTGCCTTTGAATTTCTTTGTGTTTTGCTCCTTAGTCTCTCCAGAAGATCTCTTCCTCTTCTTACTTTTTGGAGCAGTATCCTCAACGATATTAGCTCCCATGATCTTTGAATTTCCATGAGACTTCTTCTCGGCTGTTTTGTTGTCTTCCTCAATCTTGATATGAATCACAAGATCTTCCAACTTCATTTCTTTGCGCTTGTGCTTAAGATAGTTCTTGAAATATCTCCATGAAGGAGGCAACTTTTCAATCATTGCAGCCACTTGAAATGCTTCATTCACGACCATACCTTCAGCAATAAGGTCGTGAAAAATAAGTTGAAACTCTTGAACTTGGGTTCCCACAGTTTTGCTGTTTGTCATTTTATAGTCTAGAAACTTGACAACCACAAATTTCTTCAAGCATGCTTCTTCCATCTTGTACTTCTTCTCAAGTGAGTCCCATAATTCTTTCGAAGTATTCATCGCACTGTACACATTGTACAAGTCATCCTCTAAACCTCTTAGGATATAGCCTTTGTAAAGAAAATCTGCCTGCTTCCATGCTTCAACAATCATGAACTTCTCGTTGTCGGCATGTCCGCAGCAGGCACTGAAGGTTCTTCACTAGTGAATTTCTGCATACCAAGTGTGGTAAGCTAGAAGAACACCTTTTGCTGCCATCCTTTGAAGTTGGCTCCAGAAAATTTCCCCGTTTTTTCTGCCGGTGGAACAACAGTCCGGCTTGACGAGGCTATCGTCGTTGCCGCAATAGTCACAGAAGAATTTCCGTTATCAATTGCCATTTCTCACTGTCAACTACAGAAGAGTTCAATCAATGGGAAAACCAGAACAGTAAACAATATTGTAATCAACAATAAACAGTATGTATAATAAATAAAATCAAAGTTTTTATATACTGTTTCACAGAAAATGATGAAGTTTTTTTATGTTCTTCAAATCGTTTTTTGAATTTCAAAACTCTGATGAAGTTTTTATATCTTCAAATCAGAATAATAAAATTCAGAAGGAGTAGAAAACACACAGGTTTTAATCTCCACAAACAGAATACAGAAAAAAAAAATTCCTTAAGATTGTTAGTAACCTGTATTGCTGTAAAATAAAACAATAAAATTTTCTGAAAATACAGAAACAGTGAGAAACCTCACTAGCGCGGCCGCGCTAATGGGATTTATCTGGGACATTAAGAAACCTGACTAGCGTGACCACTAGCGCGTGCTGAGCGCGGGCGCGCTAATCTAGGCGTCCTTAACTTCTCTTCTGAAAAAAAAATACATGGATAAACCGAGCCCACTGAATACACATTGTGTCCTTAAGGAAATTATTCCCCTCAAGTACCCGAGGTTTTGGAATATATCCTCCTGATGCGAGACTAAATTGCATAGTTTAACATGTGATATACCTTACATTTTATGCGCATTAATGATAAAAATACACTTGTTATGTTCTTAATGGAGTTTATTTCATGTGTAGGTGAAGTGGAGATGGAAACGAAGCTAAAAGGATGCAAATACGTCAAAAAATACGCGAAAGGAGACACTTGGGCGATAGCCGGGCGACAGAGCCAAACAGCCAGCCCTACCTGGCGTTAGCCAGGCGTTAGGGATGAAACGCTAGCCCTACCCTGGCATTAGCCAGGCGTTAGGGCTGAAATGCCAGCCCTTGCCTGGTGTTAGCCAGGCGTTAGCCACCAAACGCCAGGGTCCCCAGTCGGCCAGAAATCGTGTTTTGACGGGTTTAAGTGTTTNAAACACAATTAAAGGGGGATTTTCTTGAATCAAAGTAGAGAAGGAGAAAATTCCATTGAAGTGCAAGAACATCGATTTCTACGTCTAGTATTTCTTACTTTATATTTCAATTATGAAATTTCTTGTAGTTTTGTGTCGTCTAAACATGAGTAGCTAAGTTTTTAATCTAGGGTTTTGGTAGAAACCGTTGGGGATGAATTT
>ML386163.1:2786-36647 GCA_005239525.1 Nicotiana knightiana
AGAAATAGGGAACTCTCAACCGTCAAATCAATGACACTCCTACAACTATTAGACTTCCACTTGAATAAATTTTTTATCCGTTGTAAAATTAATAGCCATATCTTATAAAAGGCAATCATTACTCCTCTCTTCATAAATCTACCTTCAAACCAAGTTCAACTCATACTACACAACCCAAAACTTGTAACTCGTCCTTTCCTCCTAACAATACATAAAAATGTCTTCACCACCACCAGCTTCTTCGTCTAATTCCTCACCTAATCATGATTATGATGGAGGACATTCTGAATCTATCTCCAATTCTCCATCCGTTTACAGTTCTGAATCACCAGAAATTACATCATCCCCTGAAAACACACCCATTCCCGAACCCACTCCAAACCCTACTTCTGCCCCCCAAGAATCGTTGTGTTAAAGTTCTTTCCCGGAAATCTGTTGCTTCTGGGGCTAGGGAAAAATTCTTGGAAGATCTTATTAAATCAGACAAAGGTACTAAGTCAGATTCATCCAATGCATCCTTTAAATTAACTAATGAGGAAGACGCACCTGGTTCAACCAGTTCTGAAAAAGGTAATCTTGAAATCGATTCTGAATTTACTTTTGATGATAAAAGATTCGTGTTGGTTGGGCATGTTATTGATGTTGAAATACCTGGAATGAAGAAGGGTGGAAGAAAATAAAGAAGTCTTGAGAGAGAGGGAAAAGAAGATGTGAGGGGATATAGGGAGGATGGTACCACGCTGGTTATCTGTGGTCCCATTCCTGAAACTGTTGGAGAAAACGTCACTGATTTAGGGGGAAGCATACTTGAGGAAGCTGCAGCAGGTCTTGCAAGTCTGAAGAAAGGAACAGATGAACCTGGTTCATCGGGGGAAGAAACATTGGCTGAAAGGTTGAAGAAACTGGGGGAGTCTTATAACCCCAAGAGAAGAAGGAGTTAGAAACCCAAGAAGGCAACTCACCCAGTTCCTTCAAAGAAAAGAAAAATTTCTAAAGTTGCTGATGTACCTGCTCCAAAACTAAGAGTTACTCATAGCATTATGAGAGATGAAGAAGAGAAATTAGAAAAGGCTCTGAAAGAGAGTAAGAAGAAGAGGGCAGCAAAAGGAAAAGCAAAAGTTGGAGAGACTGTTGAGGCTGTTGAGATTGAAGAGACTGGGTCGAACCTGGTCCAACAGGAGGAGCAACCTACTCCAGGTGTGGCTGAGACACCAAAACCCACAAAGGCTAAGGCTTCTTCAAAGAAGTCAGTTAGAATGTCCATCACACCAACAAGATCAGTTAAGAAGACCAGGGCCAAGCCAAAGAAAGAGAAAATTGTTGAGGATGATGATGCAGATTGGATTGGAGAGGAGGAGAAGGAAATTGGAGAGGTGACTGACAGAGTTACCATGTTTGGAAAAAGAACAATACTAAAGGGTAAGCTGGTGAAGGATTTAGAGGAGCCTGGAATGCAATATCTGATGGAGACTCTGGAGGTGCAAGGCTGGAAGGACCTGGTCCTTCACATGGAAGGCAGGCTGGCAAGAGCTGAGTTGGTAGAATTTATGGGGAATGCCATTGTCAAGGAAGGCAGGGTCACTTCTATGGTCAAAGGAATTGAAGTTTCCTTAGATGTTAAAGAACTGGGTGTTATTCTTAACATACCAGCTGAGGGCTATGAGGACTACACAAGGAAGAGATGGCCTTGTCTAGATGGGATGGCCTCAGCAATCAACATCACCAGGTTCCTTAGTGATAGTGAGAAAGAGATTGAACCCAGGCCAGTTTACAAGAGTGAAATGAAGCCATAGCACAAGCTACTTTTTGAGTCCGTCATCAAGTTCCTACTGCCTAGACAAGAAAGAAGGCACATGGCAAATTATATGGATCTTACTTTGATGGAATGCTTGTACAGGGGAAAGCAAATTAGTTGGTAGGCTTTCATTATCCAACTCTTTGACAGAGTGGTGAATGGAACTAAAGCACTCGCAATTCCTTATGGCTTCATTTTGACAGCAGTACTTGCACATTTTGGGGTTCCAGTAAAGAAGGATGAGATGGCTACTGCCAAAGACTATTTTGGGAAGGAAACTTTATTTACATGTGACTACAATGTCAATGTTCCTATGGATGAACCTGGTTCATCTAGGAAGCAACCAATCAACAACAAAGTTAGAACTCTGGTGCAGGAAAACGAGATTAAGGATATGGAGATCCTTCGTTTAAAGTCTCGTGTGATTGAGGTTGAAGCTGAGGGGGATGCTCTTAGAGCAGAATTATCAAAGGAGAAAGAAAAGAATGAGGGTGTTCTTCAGCAGATGTTGTCTCTCCTACAATCCAAGACCACAACCTCCTCTGCACCTTCCCATCCTTAGGCTTTTCAGAGCTTCCATAACCCCTCTTTAGACCAATTATCAATTTCAGTTCTTTTTACTCCTTTTTTTTTGCTCGTGGGTGGTTTGTTTTTGTTTTTCTGTATGGTGGTTGGTTATCGTTACTAATCAATGAATTTTGCTTCTATTTATTGACTTGTCTCAATTTCTTAGTTAGATAACATTTATTGGCTTCTTGTGTTGATTAATCATGCTTTGCAGCTGCAGTTGCCTCAATGGCCATGAGTAATAATTAATAAAACTGGTAAGTATATCATTTTGCAAACTTTTCGATGATGCCAAAAGGGGGAAGATATGTGCTGAACTTTTTAAAATATTTTTCTAAAGTGATATTTATAACCTAATGAACCTGGATTCTCTATGATTAATGCTTAAAACCATACAAAGTGTTTGAAGTGTATATAGGATTAAACACAGAGTTTGTCATCATCAAAAAGGGGGAATTTGTTGACCCATGTCATTGCATAGTTTTGAAGATTGACAAATGGTTGACCAGTTAAACCAGGTCCATCAGAGCACACATCTTGAACTAAATAGGTGGCACATGAACCGTATATGCTTAGGAGATGTTTGTGAATATGAAATATCAATGAACCAAGAAATTGTCTCCTAGTGCGAAAAGGTTGCAGACTAATCTGATTAATTGAAGTCGAATTCAACAAGGACAGTAACAAAATGAAGGAAGTTGAGTTTGGTACGAATTATGTTCACCCAGGTAGAGTTGGACTAGAATTGGAAGACAAGCTCAACAACTAACTCTATAAATACTTGATGTATTTCTACTGGAATTCGACACACACAAAAGCTTAAGTGAATCAAAGTCTAAAAGCAAAGTTCCCAGAGTTATTTTGCTAGCAGAATCATTGTGCGATCTAAAGGCTACAGTTCAACTAGAAGAACCAGTTCCATCTGATTGATTATTGAGTCTAGTTGATTGTAGTAGGAGTTTTAATATAGTATCTGTCAGCTTTCATAGAAGCAATTGTAATAGGTACGTATTGTTCAAGTTAGACTTAACTTGAGGTGTGTAAAAATTAGCTAGGGGTTAGTTACTACAAAGGGATTAGAGTTAATCCTAGGATTACAAAAGACTTTATTTTGTAAGTCTGTTTGGCTCAGAGTTTTAGTGAAGAGTTTGAGCAAATCCTACTGAGGAGTAAGTCGTGGTTTTTTCACCTTTTGAGCCAGGTGTTTTCCACGTAAAAATCTCTGTGTTTTTACTTTACTGCTTTTTATTATTCCGCAACAGTAGTAGTTGGAACACCAAGAAGAACCAGGTTCTTCTACTGAGACAGCACTCGAAAATTGGGTACCACACAAAGTAACCAATCTTCTTGTGTGGTATTGAAGTCTAAAACATCAGGACATTTGTGGACCTATTCACCTACTAGTGGGTCGTTTAGGTATTTTATGGTCTTCATAGATGCATCTTCTATATGGTCTCATGTGTGCCTATTATCATCTCGCAACCTCACGTTTGCAAAATTAATGTCACAAATAATCCGATTACGGTCACAGTTTTCGGATAATCAATTATGTCTATTAGACTTGATAATGCTGCTGAGTTTTCATCCCAAGCATTTAATGATTATTGATTATCAATTGGGATAAAAGTGGAACATCATGTAGCTCATATTCACACTCAAAATGGCTTTGCAGAGTCTTTAATTAAACGTCTGCAATTGATAGCAAGACTGTTACTCATGAAAACGAGGTTGCCCACTTCTGTTTGGGGTCATGCCATTTTACATGCAACAATGCTAGTTCATCTCAGACCGAAAAATTATCATAAATATTCCCCATTGCAATTAGTTTTGGGTCATGAACCTAATATATCACATTTAAGAATTTTGGATGCACAATATATGTGCCTGTAGCACTGCCATATCGCACCAAAATGGATCCCCAAATAAGGTTAGGAATATATGTTGGGTTTGAATCACCCTCCATCATTCGCTACCTCGAAACATTAATGGGGGATTTGTTCACTGCAATATTTGCAGACTGTCAATTCGATGAGACACTTTTCCCAAAATTAGGGGAGAAATTGGTGAAACCAAATGAAAAATTTTGTGGAAAAATCCATCATTGTCTCATCTTGATCCACGTGTCTCTATTTTTGAAAAAGAGGTGCAAAAGATCATTCACTTGCAGAAAATAACAAATCAAATTCCAGACGCATTTACGGATTTGAAAAGGATAACAAAATCACATATCCCTACAGAGAATGTGTAACGTCCCGATCGGTCATTTTGAGCTCTAGCGCGTCGTTCAACAGTTTGAGGCCGTGAAAAGCTTCATTTCAGGTATTATGATTTGTAGGTGTGGTCGGAATTGAATTCCGGAAAGTCTAGAGTTGATTTGGAAAGAAAATTCTCATTTCAGAAGCCTTAAGTTGGAAGAATCAACTAAGATTAGAATTTTGAGGAAACAACCTCCGAATCAAGATTTGAAGGTTCCTGTAGGTTTGTGTTATGATTTAGGACTTGGTCATATGTCCGAATTGGGATTTGGATAACCCGGGAACGTTTCGATGCATATTGTGGAAGTCAGCATTTTTGAAGAAATTTCCTAAGTTTGGCTTGAAGTGCATTTCAGTGATGTTGATGTCCATTTGGTATTCTGAGTCTGGGAATAGCTTCGTATGGTGATTCTAGAGTTGGGAGCACGATCGGAAGTGAATTTGGATGTCCATAGGTCATTTTGAAGTCATTTGGCTAAAGTTAGAAATTTGAAGGTTTTGAAGAAATCCGACCGAGAGCGGAAATTTTGATATCGGGGTCGGAATGTGATTTCGAAAGTTGGAGCAGGTCCGTAATTCGAATATGACTTGTGTGCAAAATTTGGGGTCAATCAGAAATGCTTTGATAGGTTTCGGCATCGGATGTAGAAGTTGGAAATTTCTAAGTTCATAAAGTTGGGATTTGGGTGCGATTCCTGGTTTCGATGTTGTTTGATATGATTTGAGGCCTCGACCAGTCTGCATTATGTTTTGGAACAGGTTGGTATAATTGAACGGGGTCCCGGGGGCCTCGAGTGGATTCCGAGTGGTTAACGGATCAAGCTTGAGAGTTTGAACAAGGCTAGAATTTGCTGTCATCTGGTGTGACCACACCTACGAGGCTTTGGCCGCAGGTGCGGCTATGGCACCGTAGGTGCGAAGAGGTGGTGGTCTGGCTTGGAGCGCAGGTGGCGATGATAATTCCACACTTGCGAAGTCGCAGATGCGGGTTTGGGGTGCAGGTTCGAAGTTGGATGGAGCTGAGGAAAAGCCGTAGGTGCGGAGGTTTGGTCGCACTTGCGGAATCGCAGGTGCGAGAGTTTGATCGCAGGTGCGAAAAATGGCCTAGGCAGAATGTTTTAAAACCGAGATTTGATGGCCATTTCTTCATTTCGTCTTTGGTTTGGTCGATTTGGGAGGAGCTTCAAGAGAGGGTTTTCGTCAAGGATCACAGGATAAGTAACTCCTTCATGTTTCTAAGTTAAATACAAGGTTATTGCATGGAATTATACATGAAAATTGTGAAAAATTTTGGAAATATTGAAGAAAACCTAGAAATGGTAATTTGGATTTTTCGTCACGAATTTGAGCATGGAATTTAGAGTAAATTATATATTTGTACTAGTAAAGTTATGGGAAGAATATATCTTCGAGAAATTTTGGATTTTCGGGCACATGGGCCCGAGGGCATTTTGGTCATTTCACTAAGCGGGGTTGGGAACTTATATAATTTGGAATTGTTGCAAATATTAGAGTATATTTTCATTGGTTTGCCGTGATTTGGATAGTTTTGGGGCGTTGTGCATCCGTTGGAGTCGTCGGAAGGGCTTGGAAGTCGGTTATGGAATTTCGGAGCGAGGTAAGTCTCCTTTCTATGTGAGGGGGAATTTTCCCCCTAGGTGAATTAATTTAGGATGTGCTATTACCTTCAGGGGATACATACGCAAGAGGTGACGGGAGTCCGTGCGTAGCTACTATTATGCCATGTTCGGGTAGTCTAGGACCCACTAGCATACCTTACGTGTTGTACCTGTGATCATGCATGTAATATTAAAATGCTAGTATAATCGAAATCGTAATTGAATATCTAAAGAAGACAAGAGTTCATTTTCTTAATCATCTAGAAAGATAATTGATTCCTCCGTGGATAATCGTATACCCGATCGGGTTATATTATGGAATATAACTTGGCAAATGAGTTTCAAAACAAAGATTTGAAAGTTATATTTCATGTTCCTTTAAGAAGAATTTTACCAATTTCCTGAGAAAAACTGCTTTCTTGATAAAAATACGGATTTATAATGTGGATATGTGTATATATGAGCACCTGAGTCGCATGTATGATTCGCGAGCAGGCTAGCCTTATCATTTGTATGTATAACCGCGTCGCATGATCGATTCACGAGCGTGGCAGATAGATGCATCTATGGTTCGAGCTGTTCGACCCTCGGCAGTGCACAGTTTATTATTGTTAGTCCGTTCCGTTCGACCCTCAGCATTGCTTGCGCATGATATTTATTGCGTAGTTGCTATGATTTTTTCCTGATTACTGGCCTGGAATTTTAAGTTGTCAATTGAAATGACAGAGATTTAAAGTTATTAAAAATTTTGGAAGAAGTTGTTCCTCCTGTTGATAAATTGTTATTTGATTAAATCACCCATGTTGATTAATTGTTATTAATATGATGAAGATATAAATTGTTAAATGTGAAAGGAGTTGATAATACTTATTCCTTATTTTAATAAATTGCCTATGATAATCATGCTTAATGTCACACTTGAGTATTCTAAATTTACCATTAGCAAGTGTCTAACTTGACCTCTCGTCACTACCTCTCTGAGGTTAGGCAGGCGATTTACTGAGTACACGTTGTTTTTGTACTCATGTTACACTTGATGTGCATTTTATTGCACAGGTAATTTCATAGCGATGTGGAGGATTGGAGACTTAGGCGAGCTGCATCATCCGGAGGCGATTCGCAACTGACAGAGTCTCCCTCATATTGTATTACATTATTTTAATTTCCTTGTCCACTTGTATTTCGGACAAGCTTTGTAGAAATTGAAAAATTCTTAGAAATTGCTCATGTACTTGTGACACCGGGTTCTGGGATATGTTGAGATATATTTGCTAAAGTGTAATATTCAAACCATTGTTTTACCTAACCGATTTTATTTAGTTAACATGTAATCAAGTGAAAGGAAATGCTTTTCATAAATGTTAAAAGAGGAAATTGTTTCAATTAATAAATGATTGGCTTGCCCGACAATGATGTCCGGCGCCATCACGACCTTATGGATTTTGGGTCGTGACAACATGGTATCAGAGCTCTAGGTTCCCTTAGGTCTCACGAGTCACGAGCAAGTCTAGTAGAGTCTTGCGGATCGTTACGGAGACGTCTGTACTTATCTTCGAGAGGCTACAGGGCTGTTAGGAGTACTTCCCTTCTTGATTCCACCTCGTGCGATTTGATTCCTTCGAGGCTTATGCCTATTTTCATTCCTAGTCAATCTTACGCGTCGCGAAGTGCTTGCTATGAATCAGGAAATTTGAGGAATTGAAATGGTGTTACGGATGTAATTCAAGATGTTTCCATGTGTAATTGGTTTGGGTTGTTGTTATGGCCCTACAAAAGAATAATATTTTGTTTCAGCTCATTAGTTGTGTTTCTGAGAGCCTTAAGGCTATGCTCAGGTAGTGATGATGCTTGCAATTAATTATTGCGCGATGTCGATATCATGATAGAATGCTTGTCCATATGTTAGGGGTGATGAATGGTTTGAAAGGAGGTCTTCTAAGAGTGTGATTACGAGATTTCAGTATTTTAGTTCCGGTAGAGGAAAGGCATTTGGATTATGAATGGTCCGATTGGGGTTGATAAAGTAGTAAGACTTGGTGTCTTAAAGTGAGGTGGGATATGCACCTGTGACGTGAAGTTGTCGTCATTGATTGAATGGAATGTGTTAAGTTTGTCGGTGCTATGGTTTCTTCGGTTGCGTGGAGGTCAGAGTATTGAGAAGAAGTATTGACGAATGCAGTTGGCAGAGACCGTGAGGTGCGGTGGTTCAGTACCAGATAAGTTTTGATAATGAAGGAAGCTAGAGAAAGATGATCTTCGAAGAGCTTGAAGTCGTGGTGATCTGCTAGTTTGAGAGCTACAAAGAACGATCCTGAAGTGAGGCTAGGCAGTGGTTCCATTTCTAGGAGGCCAGGTGTAAGAAGCAGATGTCGAGCAGTCGCAAAGCGGGGGAGCGGCAGCATAGCTTGGAATTTGAAGATATTGTCGCGCATTTAATGGATGTCCAGGAGTAGCAGACGGACTAGTAAAGTTGGTAAATGAAGCAGGGCATAGGATGGGGTATTAAAGTCGTAGAGGGCGGGCATTTCAGCGTCGTTGGAAGGTGTTCGCGGGTGATTTCCACAGGTGGGTTATCTCCTGTGAATAGGTTAGCGGTGGCATGGTTGGCAGGTCTCCGTGAAGGGTTCTAGTGGCTATTCGGTAGGAGGAAGAATGTGTGAATGATGCTAGAGAATTTGAGTATTTAGGTAGTGCTAGCAAGAGAATTTGGAGGAATTGGACGGATTGGTTGAGCAAGATCATGTAATCAAAGGAGAAAGGATCTCGGCAGGGTCTAGAGTGGGGCAAGGGGTAGCTTCGGTCTAAGTGGGGGAGTCCCACCATCTGCAGTTGGGTTGCAGGATTGTGTTATCATAAGGTTGCAGATTGTCGGCGTGTTGGCAAGTTATTGCACCTAAGGTAAAGTAGTAAAATGGTGATTGTGCGTGGGATTTGATGAATGTGTGCAAAAGTTGGCCCTGTCGGATCAGGGTTAGGCTTCGGAAGATTCAGAATTTTGCTTAAGGCATAGGTGAGTTTTCAGGTTAGTGACTCAGTCACGTGTTTCATTGAAAGGGGTGTTCATGTGCTAGGAGAGCCTTGGAGTTGATTGTATTCGGGACCAGACAGAGTGGGTGACTCTCAATAGTGGTCCTGGTGAATTCAAAAGTTAAGAATGCGATGTTTAAAGGGTTTAAGGCAGCAGTATGATCGAGAATCGAGCTTTTGCAGAGTAATTTCTGAGAACAAGGAAGATGGTTGGAACGTTCTATGATATGTTTCAGCATACAGGATAGTATTGGAGGAGTGAGAAAAATAAACTCCGGATTGTAGAAAGGTTATTAGGAGGGTTTAGGCAGCATAGTCTTGTGCATCAAGCTCACTCGGGATGAGTGAGGGTTGAGTTTGCAACGAGTTGAAGGAAGTTGCTATTATTCCTGAGGCAATTGAAGATGATTAAAAGAAGATAGGTTGATTAATGGTTGAAATGGCACATTTACCGCAGTGATCAGTTCCTTCGATGTGATTAAGTTATGCATGTGGTTTGTGCCGGTGTGTGCGAGGCTTGCCGGCCGTCGTAATAGATTTCATGTGGAGCATTCGAGTGCTATGGCCCGTCAGGTGTAGGCGGATCCCGGAAAGGTTATGGTGGTATAGACTACTACTTAAGGATTTGCATGTTGGGTGATTGTGGGAATTCACTCGTGTGTTGAGATGGTACTCTTGAATTGAGTTAAGTAAAAGGTTTCTATATGATGAAGTGTTCACCCTATTGGTGGTTCAGAAGTTATGATGGAATTTTCGCGCTAGCTCATATTGGCATATTAGGTGCGGTAAGCAGTATGTAACTGGGAGTAAGTATCGATATTGCAGTTTGGTGTTAATAAGGATGTCATGAGCTCGGAAGAGCAAGAAAAAAAGTGATTTGAAAGTTCAGAGTAAGCTGGTGTTACCTTCAGTGTCAACGAGATTGATATTCGGTGGAAGAGGCTCTGTACCCTGGTTATGGGTTCTTGATTTGTCTTACAGCGTAGTATGGCCAGTGGTGGATGTTCAGACTTGCTACCTTGGGTGGAAGGTCGTAGAAGCATGACCGCAAAAAGATTGTATAAGTTGTGATGGAATTCTTGTGCTACCTCATATTGGCATGTTAGGTACGGTAAGCAGTATGTAACTGGGAGTAAGAATCTAGATTGCGGTTCGGTGTTAATAAGGATGTCATGAGCTCGGAAGAGCAAGAAAAAGTGATTTGAAAGTTCAGAGTAATCTGGTGTTACCTTCAGTGTCACCTGAGATGGATATTCGGTAGAAGAGGCTCTGTACCCTGGTTATGGGTTCTTGATTTGTCTTACAGCGTAGTATGGCCAGTGGTGGATGTTCAGACTTGCTACCTTGGGTGGAAGGTCGTAGAAGCATGATCGCAAAAAGATTGTATAAATGTGACATGTAGTCACTTGATGGATTGAAGATTTGGACTAAGTATAAAGGAGTGCAATATTGTTTATTTGAGAATTTATGCCTGGAAGGCGTTCAGTTCATTTTGTTGTGGATTGTAGGATGTTTGTCCCGGCTATGATGGTTGTTCTCACATATTATGAGAGGAAGTGGGTTAATGTGGACCCATGTAAAGCTATTAGCTTAGTTTGGTGCAAGCAAGGTAGACTCAATGTTTGTGGATGGATTTAAATATGATTATGGGCTCCGTATGAGCCAGGCATGTTCATTTCAGTAGAGCGCTTTTTCATGGAAAGGTACTAGAACAGCAGATGTTGTTCCGTCTTTGTCAAACTCATGTGATCTTATGATTGTTCCGTGTGAGTTGTGAAACGGCTTGATAATTTCCTATGTGTTGAGGTCCCGCGTAGTGGGGATGTTATGTGAGTAGGATAGCTCTTGAGATCAAGAGTGTGTGTGTGTGTGTGTGTGTGTGTGTGTGTGTGTGTGTGTGTGTATATATATATATCGCACCTCAGTTGTGCTTGATTTTTGCAGCCTACGGCTTTATGAGTCTCCCCATGATGGTATTATGCACTTAGCGTGCTTATGATCGATATTCAGTAAATTGTAATAGTGAGCAAATCAGCTCCGTATATATATCTTCTTATGTAAATTTTATGTGTGGATCAGGTGGCACGTCGCCACAGGTATGTTATTCGGATCGGGTTGCACGCCGCAACAGTGTGATGATGAGTAAGGTTACTATATTTATTTTCTTATGTTCTACTTCCTATTTTCTGAGAAAAGTTTATATTAGTTGCGTGAGTTGAATAGTCCCTTCCTGAGTCGTTTCTTATTATCATGTTCGAGTTATGGCCTATTGGCGCGATGTGGTATCATGTGAGGTTGTTGGTCATGTTTGGGGTGATTTGTTGTCCGAGCAGTTCATACTGGGTGAGACGAGATTATCGGATCAGGGGTCAGTGCGATAAGGTTATGTGAAGTGTATATTAAAGAACAAATATCATTATTCAGGTTCATAATGAGGTGATGAGTCTAGTCAAGATGAGATATTCAATGATTTGTTAACTCTGCAGTTAGGTATGAATTTCTACACATCTCCTCCGTGTGGTGGTATCGTCAGCATTATAGCAGGATGTATGTATATATATCATGAGGTGCATTGGGAGCATAATATTCGTGGAGTTTTGGCTATTAAGGTTCAGGGAACGTCATTGTGGTTAGATGATGAATTTTGCGGTGGATGGTGCTAATTCAGCAAAGGTATGCAGTCATGTTCTGGTATATCGTGTGGTAGTTGATACGGTGTTTATATATTGGAACTAGGCCTGGCAGAGGATTTCAAGTGTTGGAACTAGATTCTGAGCTTATTATATGGAAAAAAGAAGAAATGTTCAGATTTGATCAAGCTAGTGTATTCAACCGGGTTGTGGTAGAACGGGCAGGTGCTCGAAATGTTAAACAGTGATTTCTGATAACTCCAGAGTAGTTCTTAGCACGTTCGAGGACAAACATCTGTTTAAGTGGGGGAGAATGTAATGACCCGACCGGTCGTTTTGATATCTAGCGCGCCAATCAGTGGTTTGAGGCCGTGAACAGCTTCGTTTCAGGTATTATGAATTGTAGGTGTGGTCGGAATTGAATTCCGGAAAGTTTAGAGTTGATTTGGAAAGAAAATTCTCATTTCAGAAGCCTTAAGTTGGAAGAATCAACTAAGATTGGAATTTTGAGGAAACGGCCTCCAAAACAGGATTAGAAGGTTCCTACAGTTCGTATGATGATTTCGGACTTGGGCGTATGTCCGGATCGGGCTTTGGATAACCCGAGAGCATTTCGATGCATATTGTGGAAGTCAACATTTTTGAAGAAATTTCCTAAGTTTGGCTTGAAGCGCATTTCAGTGATGTTGATGTCTGTTTGGGATTTCGAGTCTGGGAATAGCTTCGTATGGTGATTTTGGAGTTGGGAGTGCGATCAGAAGTGAATTTGGATGTCCGTAAGTCATTTTGAAGTCATTTGGCTAAAGTTAGAAATTTGAAGGTTTTGAAGAAATCCGAACGGGAGCGAAAAATTTTAATATTTGGGTTGGAATAGGATTTCGGAAGTTGGAGCATGTCCATAATGTCGAATATGACTTGTGTGCAAATTTGTGGTCAATCGGACGTGATTTGATAGGTTTCGGCATCGGATGTGGAAGTTGGAAATTTCTAAGTTCATAAAGTTGGGATTTGGGTGTGATTCGTGGTTTCGATGTTGTTTGATGTGATTTGAGGCCTCGAGCAAGTACGCATTATATTTTGGAACATGTTGGTATAATTGGATGGAGTCCCGGGGGCCTCGGGTGGATTCCAGTTGGTTAACGGATCAAGCTTGAGAGTTTGAAGAAGGTCGGAATTTGCTGTCATCTGGTGTGACCGCACCTGCGAGGCTTTGGCCGCAGGTGCGGCTATGGCACCGCAGGTGCGAAGAGGTGGTGGTCTGTCTTGGAGCGCAGGTGTGATGATAATTCTGCACCTGTGAAGTCGCAGATGCGAGTTATGGGGAGTAGGTGCAAAGTTGGCTGGAGCTGAGGAAAAGCCGCAGATGCGGAGGTTTGGTCGCACCTGCGAAATCGCAGGTGCGAGAGTTTGATCGCAGGTGCGAAAAATGGCCTGGGCAGAATATTTTAAAACCGAGATTTGTTGGTCATTTCTTCTTTGGTTTGGTCGATTTGGGAGGATCTTCAAGAGAGAGTTTTCGTCAAGGATCGCAAGGTAAGTAACTCCTTCATGTTTCTAAGTTAAATACAAGGTTATTGCATGGAATTATACATGAAAATTGTGAAAAACTTTGGAAATATTGAAGAAAACCTAGAAATGGTAATTTGGATTTTTAGCCACGAATTTGAGCATGGAATTTAGAGTAAATTGTATATTTGAACTAGTAAAGTTATGGGTAGAATATATCTTCGAGAAATTTCGGATTTTCGGGCACATGGGCCTGAGGGCATTTTGGTCATTTCACTAAGCGGGGTTGGGAAATTATATAATTTGGAATTTTTGCAAATATTAGAGTATATTTTCATTGGTTTTCCGTGATTTGGATAGTTTTGGGGTGTTGTGCGTCCGTTGGAGTCGTCGAAAGGGCTTGGAAGCCGGTTATAGAATTTCGGAGCGAGGTAAGTCTCCTTTCTAACTTTGTGAGGGGGAATTGTCCCCCTAGGTGAATTAATTAAGTATGTGCTATTATCTTCGTGGGCTACGTATGCACGAGGTGACGGGATTCCGTGCGTAGCTACTATTATGCCATGTCCGGGTAGTCTAGGACCCACTAGCATGCCTTATGTGTTGTACCTGTGATCCTGCCTGTAATATTAAACTGCTAATATAATCAAACTCGTAATTGAATATCTAAAGAAGGCTAGAGTTCATTTTCTTAATCATCTAGAAAGAGAATTGATTCCTCCGTGGATAATTGTATACCCGATAGGGTTATATTATGGAATATCATTAAACTTGGCAAATGAGTTTCAAAACAAAGATTTGAAAGTTATATTCCATGTTCCTTTAAGAAGAATTTTACCACTTTCCTGAGAAAAACTGCTTTCTTGATAAAAATACGGATTTATAATGTGGATATGTGTACATATGAGCATCTGAGTCGCAGGTATGATTCGCGAGCAGGTTAGCCGTATTATTTGTATGTATAACTGCGTCGCATGATCGATTCGCGAGTAGGGCAGATAGATACATCTATGGTTCGAGCCGTTCGATCCTCGGCAGTACACAGTTTATTATTATTGGTCCGCGCCGTTCGACCCTCAGCATTGCTTGCGCATGATATTTACTGCGTAGTTGCTATGATTTTTGCCTGATTACTGGCCTGGAATTTTAAGTTGTCAATTGAAATGATAGAGATTTAAAGTTTATTAAAAAAATTGGAATAAGTTGTTCCTTCCCGTTGATAAATTGTTATTTGATTAAATCACCCATGTTGATTAATTGTTATTAATATGACGAAGATATAAAGTGTTAAATGTGAAAGGAGTTGATAATATTTATTCCTGATTTTAATAAATTGCCTATGATAATCATGCTTAATGTCACACTTGAATATTCTAAATTGACCTTTAGCAAGTGTCTAATTTGACCTCTCGTCACTACCTCTCTGAGGTTAGGCGGGCGACTTACTGAGTACACGTTATTTTTGTACTCATGCTACACTTGCTATGCATTTGATTGCACAGGTACTAGCGATGTGGAGGATTGGAGACTTAGGCGATCTGCATCATCCGGAGGCGATCCGCAGCTGACAGAGTCTCCCTCATACTGTATTACATTATTGTAATTTCCTTGTCCACTTGTATTTCGGACAAGCTTTGAAGAAATTGAAAAATTCTTAGTAATTGCTCATGTACTTGTGACACCGGGTTCTGGGATGTGTTGGATATATTTGCTAAAGTGTAATATTCAAACCATCATTTTACTTAACCGATTTTATTAGTTAACATGTAATAAAGTGAAAGTAAATGCTTTTCATAAATGCTAAAACAGGAAATTATTTCAATTAATTAATGATTGGATTGCCCGACAATGATGTCCGGTGCCATCACGACCTTATAGATTTTGGGTCGTAACAGAATGTTCCAATCCGTATTGATGTCCCTGTTGGACAATCTTCTAGTGTCATATCTAATGAGTCAAAAGCACGCCTAAAGCGTGACAAACATTGGGCTCTAAGGATCGAAATCCTAGAAAAAGAAAAATAAACGCTCAAGATGACACTACGAAAGAGCCTCATGAAGAAATCCACGATTTAACCAATCCCGAGATTCATGAGGAAATCAATGAGCCTGAGACTCAAGAAAATAAGGAATTATCAATAAACCCAATTGATATTGAGACAAATTTGAATCGAGTGGATATAGTGGTGGTTTATGTCTTTGCATATAATGTTGCATATAGCATTATGCAAGATAATGAGAATCTTGAACCTCAATCTGTTGGAGAATGTCGACAAAGACGTGATTGGCCAAAATGGCAAGAAGCAATCCAATTAGAATTGAAATCACTTGCGAAACGTGAAGTTTTTGGGCCTGTAGTCCAAACACCTAATGATGTTAAGCCTGTTGGCTATAAATGGGTCTTTGTACACAAGAGGAATGAGAAAAATGAGGTACAAATATATAAGGCACGCCTTGTGGCACAAGTATTTTCACAAAGGCCTGATGTCGATTATGAAGAGACATATTCACCCGTTATGGATGCTATAATATTTGTTATCTCATTAGTTTTGTTGTCCATGAAAATCTTGACATGCATTTAATGGATGTGGTTACAACCTACCTTTATGGTTCACTTGATAATGAGATACATGAAAATTCTCGAGGGATTTAAAATGCCTAACGCACATAATTTAAAGTCCTGGGAAATATTTTCAATCAAATTGTAAAGATCTTTGTATAGTCTAAAGCAATCAGGACGAATCTGGTATAATCGTCTTAGTGAGTATTTATTAAAGGAAGGTCATATAAATGATGTCATTTGTCCATGTGTTTTAATAAATAAAATAACATCGGAATTTGTTGTACTTGTCGTATATGTAAATGACATAAACCTTATTGGAACTCCTACAGAACTACAAATGGCAATTGATTATTTAAAGAAGGAACTCGAGATGAAAGATCTCGGAAAGACAAAATTATGTCTCGGTTTACAAATTGAACATTTGGCAAACAGGACTTTTGTTCATCAATCTGCCTACACAGAAAAGGTATTGAAACAGTTTTACATGAAGGGAGCACATCCATTAAGTACTCTGATGATTGTTCTATCAATTGATGTGAATAAGGATTTGTTCCGACTTCAAGAAAAGAATGAAGAGCTATTTGGTCTTGAAGTACCATATATTAGTGAAATTGCACTAATGTATCTTGCTAATACTATTAGGCCTGACATAACTTTTTCAGTTAATGTCTTAGCAAGATATAGCTCTGCTCCTACAAGGAGACATTGGAATGGAATCAAAGACATATTGCGGTATCTAAAAGGCAATACCTATATGGGCTTATTTTATGGCAATAATTGCAGTCACAATCTTGTTGGTTATGCCGATGTTGGGTATTTATCCGATCCACACAAGGCTCAATCTCAAACAAGCTATGTGTTTACCTGTGGAGGCACTGCCATATCTTGGCGATCGACTAAGCAATCAATCGTGGCTACTTCATCTATTCATGAAGCAAGTCGATAATGTGTATGGTTAAGGTCTATAATACATCTTATTCAAGACAAATGTGGTTTGAAGTGTGACAAACTACCCACGATTTTGTATGAAGATAATGCAGCATGCATAGCCTAATTGAAAGGAGGATTCATAAAAAGAGATAGGAAAAAGCAGATTTCACCAAAGTTATTTTTCACACATGATCTTCAAAAGAATAGTGATATCAATGTGCAAAAAATTCTTTCAAGTGATAATATGACTGATTTGTTCACCAAGTCTCTACCGACGTCAACCTTCAAGAAGCTAGTGTACAAGATGGGATGCGAAGGCTCAAGGATGTGAATTGATGCTCTCATCAGGGGAAGTTAATGCGTGTTGCACTCTTTTCCCTTACAAGATTTTGTCTCACTGAGTTTTCCTTGCAAAGTTTTTAACGAAGCAACCAAAGGCGTATTATTGAACATGTGTACTCTTTTTCCTTTACTAGAGTTTTATTTTAGTTAAGGTTTTAACGAGGCACATTACTTATTGAGTAGATATTCAAGGGGGAGTGCTATGAATATAATTTTGATTAGAGTGAATGTCTATCTTTTAGAGAGTTTGTTACTTTTTGTCTAAGTCATTTTTTCCTATAAATAGAGGCATCTTACCCCATTGTAAATCATCTCAAAATTCAATAAGAATTACCTCTCTTTTCCTTGCAATATTATTCTTTTCTTTATTGCTTTATTTCATAGCCAATTATTTTAGTAACCAGAGTAGAATCATTATCAATATAGAAAGAGTAGTATTTGTACTTAACATCTTATTTAAACAAGAGTAAATATTAACACTTAGTTAACTGAAGAATAACGAACAATGGGTTTCGAGTTACAATATGTAACAACTTCAAAATACAGATTATATTGATGGTAGTATCTAATGATTACAACTCAACGAAGTAGAAAAACGGTAATGGAAATACAAAATATAGAAGCTAAGTAAGATAGAATAGAACCAAAGAAGGGGATGAGAAGCTAGACTCAGAATTGGGGAGGAGAGGACTCGGACATTTTTCTCAACCGTATTCTCATATCCCCAAATCATGGACCATTGTCCCTTATAATTACACGCATATGACTCAACCTGGGTCCCAAATTAACATGGCCCTATTGCTTGTACTCGGTCCAATAGTTCTTTTCAGCCCAATAGCTACTTGTGTGAGATTGTGTTGGTGTCGGTTCGTAACAATACTCCTCTCCTCAATAAGAACCTTATCCTCAAGGTTCGAGTCAAGAATAGTGATGCTCGCAAGCTCTCAACCAATTATCTCAAAATCACGGCATGCTTTATGACTTGAGAAAAATATGTGATATGATACACCTGTTATGAACCGATTAGAACTTTGGTAATTGTGGCTTTTAATAGTTAGTACCAGAAATATTAGCTAAAGTTCCATCATAGCCTGCCATGTAAATTTACATGTCTTTGCTCGCCCTCTTAGACGTAAGTTAAATGAGAGAACTAAGGCAAACATTCCAGTAGCGAACCTCCACAAAAGCATGAACTCGATGAAATGGAAACTGACTTTTTGCGGCACTTGAAACTCTTCCACCAAGTTGTTGTAAACTTCCCAATCAGTCCAAGCATTTAACAGTATGGAATTATAAGAAGAGGATAAGCATGGATTACCACCCAATGTAATGCATACATAAGAAAACATCCTCAGATAGCTTATCAAAATGGTGATAATATTTGCAAGCCCCTTACTGTCCATTCTTCTTCAGCATCATTTCCTGATTAAAAGGAAAGAGCAATTGTGTTAGCTTGCACTAGTAGAAAGGAGTTCACAGTGAAATCTATCGTGGTCGCAGTAGAGTCATTTCCTTCTTTATCAAGAGAAATATTCACACGATATGCCACAATGTAAGGAATAGCCTCGGATAACTGGATGCCAAAAAATCCATCAAGAGTACTGCTAGGATCAAAAGGAATTTGGAAAGCTCTACAATACAGACAACACCCCTTAATATGTTCAGACCCTACGCTAGAGTTATCCACCTTGAAGTTCTGATAAACAATATTAGAAGCTCGCTCTCCACCAGATCTCTCGATTGCACCTGCTACGGGATGCGTCTTCATGTGATGTTGGGCGACGTCATAATATTTATAGTGAAGTCTTTCACTAATCTAACCAGCACAATAGTGAAAAAAACTAGTCCACTTGAAAGTTGTATGTTGGGCGACGTCATAATATTCTATAGTGAAGTATTTCACTAATCTAACCAGCACAATAGTGAAAAAAAATAGTCCACTTGAAAGTTGTAAAATTTCATTCATGATACCACATGGAACCTTCAAATTGATGTTTATGATAATACATTCCACCTCCTTCCATGTGTCATAAAAGATAATTATAGAAGAAACAAAATCCAACCTGATAATAGTCCTAAACGAGATTCTACACACATGCATATGTCCAAGTTTCCTAAAAGTTTAATTATTAATAGCATAATTAGAATCTAGACCACCAATATCATCTTCTATTATAATATTTTTTCCTACACTCTTTGTTGTTGCCCCTTCATATGCATCAACGGTATAACTCCATTGAATTGTCAAGAGTGTAATGCAGGAGGTCCCCAAGGTTGATCGCTTGAATATATTAGGCTTTAAATTGCCCTAATCATCACAAAATACACAATTTCTCGTGAGTATAAGAGATGTGGTAACCAAAATGCTAGTTCTAGTGTCAAATGGAAAAGCTATTCCAAATTGATCAAGGAAGTATTAATGTGAAGTTATAAGAAGTGCAGCATGACCAAGTGCGTTGTAGGTGTCGAATGTACTTCTCTTTACAAACTGGTAACAATTGCTAACGGAAAAAGTACGAGGCAACTCCTCCAAGCGTTGAGCAGGCTCGAGTCCATGTTGAGGGTAGACCTTTTTGGAGTGTCCGGCAAATAATTGATTCCGAAAATCATATAAAACTTTGTGAATATTAAACATGGTTAGGTCACAGGGAATAGAGAGTATTGAATTAATCCTAAATGTAGGCTTCTTTATAATCGCAGCAACACACTGTAGAGGTTCATCTCTTATGACAACAGTTTCATTAAACCATAAAATCAACGTGAAAGTTAAAACATGATATAAATCATTTAGCTCAAGATCCCTTCCACTTAGAAAAGACCTTAGCTGATCAATAAGGTATTGCTCCTCAATTTGAGTAGTAGCATCATCAACAGAACATACAAATGAATTTGCTATAGGCTCTCCCCGTAGCTTGTACATTGAACAAGACTTTATATCACCACCACTGTGTTCAATAACCAGTTCAACTCTACCTGAAGCAACCTTAAATTCTTGCCTCGTGTCGAACCACTTGTCCACATAACCACAAATTGGTAAGCCAAAGTCTCTTGCGTTAGTGCTATGCTCTGAATATACATGACATCTTTTTTGTCATTTTGCAGTCAATAATAGTGAATCATGTTATCCAGTAGCAACCCAATTGCATTTGTGTAAGTCAAAATCATAATGAAGACACAATATCTTTTGAGTCGCCCCAGCAATTGGATATGCTATTCCAGCAAATCTCCCAATAGCATTTGACACGGCAGATCCTTGACAGCAAAATTAATCTGATAACCTATTTTATCCCCTAGAGGAGAATTTTCAAACTCCCAAGCTACATTGTTTAGTGCATTTCTCTCGGCGGCATTGTTGAATGCTGCAGCAGTCACCTCGGTTTGCAAGGTCTTGCAGCTAGACTGGAGTAAGCTATCATTTGCGCAAAAATTGTCATTGATCACCTTGTCAATGGCTGTGGTTGAATTTTCTTCATCAGCGACACGAATCGCAGGATCAGGAATGCCTGGGCTAGCTGTTGTAATGGAAGAATTGCCATCCACTGATTGTTCAGTTTCAAAAGTTGATACTGAATCACATTTGTTTAAGTGAGAGCTGTTATCAAACACTTGTACCTCCACTGATTTCGCAATGTTTAAAGCTGAAGTTGTTGTATCAGTACGGACTTCAACTTCTGATTGCTCAGTGTCAAACACCTTGGAACAACAACCATGTGACATTTTGTCGAACACCTAGGCTTCGATCTCTGTAGAATATTCCTTAATTGAAGCCAAATGACTTTTCGGCGGCTCGAGATGTTGTTTACAAAAGAGAATCAACACTTTCTCAGTAAAATGATGCCAATATGCCAATTGTTTGTTCCGAGAAAGCCATTGGTACCACTTCAAAGCTTCTCCATCGAGATAGTAGGCGATAAGTAACTTGTTATTTTATGAAATTTCATAGAATTTAAAGCATCGTTCAGCCTGAGAAATCTATAATTCTAGATTCTTGCCACAGAATCGTTGGAATTCCAGTCGAGTAGGCTTACTCGTTTCAACGTTTCCCACCAACTCATGTAACAGTGAACAGATTTCAACCATCATGACCTTAATTGGATTGTTAGTTCAATAGATTTGGTCCTCCATTGAAGACCTCTAGATGAAAGCACCAATGTAACAACTCCAAAATACAGATTATATTGATGGTAGTATATAACGATTACAACTCAACGAAGTAGAACAACAATAATGGAAATACAAAATATAGAAGCTAAGTAAGATAGAATAGAACCAATGAAGGGGATGAGAAGCTAGACTCAGAATTGGGGAGGAGAGGACTCAGACATTTTTCTCAACAATATTCGCATAACCCCAAATCACGGACCATTGTCCCTTATAAATACATGTCTATGACTCAACTTGGATCCCAAATTAACCTGGCCCTATTGCTTGTACTTGGCCCAATAGTTCTTTTCAGCCCAATAGCTACTTGTGTGATATTGGTCTGGTGCCGGTTCATAACACAATAAAATGAGAAAAAATGCCCCCCACCCCTACCATTATTGTTTAATACTCGTACAGTAAATACGGGAGCACTAACGAGGTAGCTTATGCTTTCTCATCCTCACTATCTGGTTTATAGTAGAATCTGGAGAATATGAACTTCTCGCTTATACTGAAGCTTCAACTAATTCAGATTTAACTCGTTAAAGGAAAACATTTATATTAAGTCTTTTTATATTCTTAAAGTTCAAACCCGAGACGTCGTTCATTCTTCAACATTATTTATACAATTGATTCTTATATGTAGCTAGCTAGATAATGAGTTGATCTTGCAAATGCTAGTTATTTAGCCACTTGGAAATTGATGTTCGGCAAAAAATGTATAGATTTAATCATTGTTGACTCATATTTTAGTATTTTTAATCGTCTTTTGAGTGTTAATTATATTACTTTGTGCTTAATATTATATTTTAATTATGTAGGAATAAAGTGGTATGAAAATAAAGAAATTCAGAGCAAACTTGAATAAAACGAAGAAGAAAAAGAAAGAAAATTAAGAGAATAAAAAGGGGGACATCCTTTGGTTTTGTCCCCGAAGTAGAAGACAAGAAAGAATGCATTACAATTTCAAGAAAAGGAGTGAAGTAGAAAACGTTTCTATTTTGTGCACCGGGCCAAGGCCTCTGGACCTGCTTGTGGGATTTTCCTACTTCGCTCGTGTCAAAGTTATTTTGGTTTTATATGGTCCCAACTCGTATAAAAGATCCTAAATCTAATTTGGAGGATATCTAACATATTTTCGGGTGGGGAACATGCCACTTTGGAGGGAAGAACATAAATCACGCTTTGGAGGAGGCTTCAATTAGGTTTTCATCTCTTCTCTTCCTTTAACTTCATAGTTTATTAGTTCTAGAGTTTTGGGTGCTACATGAACGTTGTAGTTTGAAGCTTGAATTGTTCTTATTATTTTATCATATTGGTTTATTTATTCAATACTGCACTTAATTATTTGATTGCTTGATCACCAATTAAATACCATCTACGAATCTAGGATTGGACTCGGGAGAGAAAATTTTAGATTGCATATAAGATTGAGTAGAACGAGATCTTGGACCTGATTAACGGGGAATGAATTTACAGTTAGGATAGAGATATACCTAATCGCCTTGCTTGGTTATTATACTGGAATTATTAATGTGTTCTTGTTAATCCTAATTTCATAGGAATATATGCGTTAGGTTAGCTTAAATAGGCGATAAGTACTTCGGGAGAAGGTTATGAGTAATATTAACCCTGTCAACCAATAAACCGGATAAAGTAATTAGACAATTTAAGTGGAAGACTCAACGGGATTGTTAGCTAATCTATAGCTTTAGAATATTGTCTCTCATTGAATTCGTCTCTAATATTGCCAACTTGTTTCCTTTAATCTCTTTGTTTGATACTCTAGATTAGTTGTAGTTAATTAATCACACTTTAGAAAATCGTTTGAATAGATTAATTGTCTGAGTTTAATTTAGTAAATAGTTAATCACAAGTTCTTGTGGGTACGATATCTAGATATACAATTTTATATTACTTGTTGACTATAGATACTTGCGCGTGCGTATGGGAATAATAAAAATCAATTAAGTAAAATGAAAAAAATTGTATATGCATTTATATAGTTGAGAAATTATTGGATAAGAAAGCAGCAACATATGGGGTAGGTGGCTTCAAAGCTACTTTATTTGTTGAAAGACAGATAACTACTTCAATTTTCGGATTCATCTTCCCACTTAATTATTGATGCTTCCATTTTTCTGTCGGTCAATTGATAGCAAAAATTTTTTAGGAAAAATGATATTGTATAGTCGCTTACAAAATAATAATTGAAAATATATTTTTTTATATATTATATATATATACGGAAAAGGGTTCAAAATGTTCCTAAATTATTGGAAAAGGTTTAAAAATACCCTTTATCCACCTATTGGGTTAAAAATACTTCTCCATCTACTTTTTTGGTTCACTTATGTCCTTTGATCGTTAGGTCAATACTAAATTATAAATAATTATTATTCTTTTTGTAAAACTTACAAAAAATATTTTGCAAAATATTTACATTTTTTTAAACTAATGCATCAATAGTCCACTAATTTAGTAAAGTCTTTTTTTTTCAGTTTTTACAAAAAACAATTAAGTTTTTACAAAAAAAAATCATTTTTTTTTAAATTTTTTTCAGTTTTTTTAAAGCATTTCTTTTTATTTTCGTTTTTCAGTTTTTTTTAAAGAAAAAATATTTTCGTTTTAAAAAAAATTGAAAAAAATGAAAAAAAAATATTTTTCAAAAAGAAAAGATTTTCTTAAAACATTTTATTTTCTGTTTTACAAAAAAAAAATTCAGTTTATACAAAAAAAATTACTTTAAAAAACTGGAAAAAAATATTTTTTTTGTAAAAACTAGAAAAAAAAAACTTTACTAAATTAGTGGATTATTGGTGCATTAATTTAAAAAACAAAAATATTTTGCAAAATATATTTTTTAAGTTTTACAAAAAAAATAATAATAATTTTTAATTTAGCATTGACCTAACGGTAAAAGAGCTTAAGTGAACCACAAAAGTGGATGGAGGGGTATTTTTAGCCCAATAGGCGGATGAAGGGTATTTTTAAACCGTTTCCAATAATTTAGGGGCATTTTGAACCATTTTTCGATATATATATATATATATATATATATAAATATTATACATTTTGTCGGCTACCAAATATAAATAGTTTCTGATACGGGCTAAAAGTGATACAACAACAAAAACAACCAAGTAAAATTCCACCAGTGGGGCTTGGGAGGGTAGATTGTACACAGACCTTACCTCTACCCCAGAAGGGATAGAGAAGCTGTTTCCGGAAGACCCTCAGCTTAGAGACAATAGGGCTAAAAGTGATAATACTCCTTAAATTAATATGAATTTTTTTATCATTTGAAACATTATTGGAACTTTTTTTAAAAAAGGCACAATAAGCATATAACAAACAAGAACCAAATAGTAAAAAAAATTGCTTACAATTATGTTAATTAAAGTTTGATAGGGATTTTCCTTAGATCCTCCGATTAGGTAAAACAATAGTTCAGCCACTAATTAATGTTAATTAACAATGTTAATTTTCTTGTTTTATACGGTGCATTAAGTTCCCGCTATGCGCGGGGTCCGGGGAAAGGCTGGACCACAAGGGTCTATCGTACACAGTCTTACCCTGCATTTTTGCAAGAGGCTGATTCCACAGTTCGAACCCGTGACCTGCTGGTCACTTGGCAGTGACTTTGTCAGTTACGCCAAAGCTCCCGTTAGACACATATGTCAATAAAATTAAAAAGAACAATTTTTTCCTAGAACTGGGAACAGATACAGAAGTACAAAATTTTTAGTAAAATACTATGTGAAAATTTCTAATATGAAATACAGTACTACACGATATTCACTTCTTGTTGGTCAACAGTTTTTTTTATATAATATTATTTTTGTCAAATTTGAACTGAGGAAAATGTAGAGGAAGGGAAGAAATCTTCTAAGGTAAGTTCTATATATAAGTCATTACTTTCAAAACTCTTGTTTATTCATTTATTTCCTATCACCATTTTCTATAGACGTTTTATTTGTGATCTAGCCAGGTTGATATTGGGGAATGGACCTTCTGTTTTTTATTAAAAAAAAAATACAATGAATCTTTATGTTCAATATTTGAAGTTTTAATTCTACTAGTTATAGCCTATTAATAAAAGTTAATTAAATCCAGTTGAATAAAGATCCAAACACGATAAACTAAAAAACTTTGAATCACAATCGAATTTCTCTTTAACAACATTATTTATTTCAAATCTTTTTGCATATTATAGTGAAATGTTGTTATATAGAACATATACTATAGAAAGAATTATAAGATAATACGTGTGACCTCATATCATAACAAAAAAATGACCCATATATTTAAGTTTTACCCGACCTAGTTCATATTGTACATATTTTAAAAGCACTAGCAAAAGAATCAGCTGACAGCCCCTATTTCAAAACATGTTTTCTTATGACCGCTGCTTCTAAAAGCTATGGTATTAAATATAGTTGGTCAAGTTACCCATTTCTTTTGAACCACACTCGAACCTTTCTATAACAACCTTATTTGTTTCGAATTTTTTTGTGTCTAATTGCAAAGTGATGTTATAGAGATTATATATTATAACATATCATGAAAATTGATTTTATAAATAATTTAATTTTTATAGTGACTGACTGTTATGTAGCGATGTTATTATACATAGGTATGTCTATATAGTTTAGTGGTACTAGTGAAATATTTTCACACAATAATCGCCCTTCCCTCTCCCATGATAGAATTTTCTTTGAAAAACATTTGAACTAGAAATTATTATTTCTCCTTGGTATTTCTGACATAATCTTTAAATTTGATAAATAATTGTGGGTTCTTTTTATTTTATTTTTTATATGCAGTCAAACCTCTCTATAGCAGTCTTATCAGTTATTTTTTTGTTGTTATAGTAAAGTACTATTATAAAAAATATAAATTACAACATAACATGAAAAATTGGTTCCAAAAAAAATTTGGCCGTTATAGGTTATGAGTTTAGACCGGTTGTTTTTCTTAAGAAATTCATTTATTAAGAAAATTGGTACCCAAAAATATGGATGTTTTCACACAAATTAAAAAATTTACTTTTTAACATTAATTAGTAATGAATTGACCATATTAACTTTTACTATCTTTTCACATAAACACTTCTAACACATACTCCAATATTATTTACTCCAACGACAATGTAGGAAAAATAATAATTAATTTATTTTTAAAGTATAAAAAAATTAAACTGCAAAAAAAGAAGCAAAAAATCACTTATTTGAGACCGAAAAGAATATTTTATAGAGAAAGGAGATGAACTATCCCAAAAGTTTTATTCCATTCTTTAATGAGTATTTTAAGCCCAACGCGTGATTTTAATTTGCTAGCGACCTACATGAAGTTTGGTTTTAAGCAATTAATTGAAGTATTAATTAACATTCTGACGACATAGTGCCAAAATTTAGCATGTTTTATGGTCAACTACTTCAAAATTTAGCACTCCCTCGCTTTCATTCGTGTTTATGGTCCTTTCTTGGATGGTTCATACTTCATATACTTATAATATTATAGAATAATAACAATAAATTCAGTATAATCTTACATAATGGGATCTGAGAAGAATACTGTGTACGAGACTTTATTCCTACCTTATAAAGGGAAAAAAGTTATTTTAGATAGACCCTCGGGTCAAGAGGCGGATGCAGCTTTCGGGTAGCGGGTTTATCTGAACCCAATATTTTTCACGCGCAATAATTTAATTTGTATAAAAATTTACAAAAATTATAATAAATAGTAGATATGAACCCATAATTTTAAAAACATAATGAGTTTAATACTTAAAACTGCAAATGTTGAACTCATAGAGCTAAAATCCTGGATCCACTCTGCTCGGCTCAAGAAATAAATAAAAAAGAAACAGCAACAACAACAAAATAAGATGAACTACTATAATGTTGTGTTAAGAAATAGTGGAAATCCATGTTACATCTTATATACGATTAGAACCGGGCTCACCTGATTTTGTTGATTAACCGAGACCAGGATGATGGGTCGAGGATCAGCCCCGTATTATACCAGACCGAGACATGAAGGTGCGGTACCGAGCTCGGGATTCGAAGTACCAATCGAGATCAAGACCGGTAAAGATCGAGACCAAACAGGATAGACCTCGAGCAAGATCGAAAATAGCATACTAACAGAAAGCCGAGATATCCGTGGCCGGTCGAGGATCGTGGTGAAAATCTCGGAACGGATCAAATCAAGAATGATTATTTAGCTAATCATGTGATTTCCTTCTGTAATTAGAATTGTACCATAAGTAGAATTCTTCTACTATATAAAGGGGGAGGGTGGGGTTCTAATCATTTGTAATCATTCAATTCTTGTATATCAAAGCAATACGGCGCTCTTCTCTCTTAAATTCTTTTATTCTTCGGTTCAACTCACATCTCTTCATTATATTATCAGGCTGTTCGAGGGAGATTTAGCTCGAGGGCCAAATTGTATTTTATACTGATTTGCTTTATTTTACTGTCAATTTCTAGAATTAATCATCATATTTATCAATTTGTGTTAGGTAAAATTATGTATCCTTAAAATTACTTATAAATTTAATTGTTATCCATTTTAAGGGTAAACGCTTCTACTACGTGAAAGTCTTTTACTAATACCACAAGACTATAACTTTATTAGTTGATACTATGATAAGGTTTGGTTCGTTTTTCAAAACTATCTCGTATTTGCTATTCATTGGTCCGATTAATTCGAATTTTCATTACATAAAATCCATTAAAGCAGATATAGCAATTTTCAAAGCTCAAACTTAAAAGTCCCTGATTAAAATTGTTAGAGATTTAATCAATCACATCACATTCAATAAAGTTTCTTAACCTTTTCGGTCATATATATAGTGTTTTTGATAATAGACTGGTAAAATAATAAAATATTTTCAAAATATAATCCTTTATACGAAATATATTATTTTCAATAATTTAAGACTAAATTTGGAAACACTTATATTAATATTTAAGAACCACTATTTTACGTTATATCGAATACGTGATGACCTCGAGCAACGAACCTAAGTTTCAGAATTCTCTACCTAACCATTTTTTCCTAGATTAGTCAAAGAGACCATTTTTGTTGACAATGCAATAGTTCTAGAACTTATTTGGTTTGAATTTAGTTCGGAATTTCTTAAAGTAACATTAATATAAGTTAACCATAATGTTTTCCCACTCTCTGTTCGCTTAAACATACTTTTCTTTTTCATCCGATTTAAAAAGAAATTGATAAACTTTTACATTTAAACACTTTAATTTATGACCAAAAAAAAACAACACTCTTTAATTTTTACATTCTTATTTGTTCTTAATGATATACTCTTATTGGGAATTACATGACATCTTGAAGATCATATAATTCTAAGAATAATTTTGATATATTGTATACATGCATATATACTTACATCGGTTATGAGTTTAAAATTTAATTAATATTTTTGTGGCTATATAATTTAAAAGAAGATGAAGGTAGCAGAGATGAGGATGTTGAGATGGATGTGCGGGCACACCGGGTTAGATATGATTATAAATGAGGTTATTCGTGATAAGGTGGGTGTGGCCTCTATTGAGGACAAGATGCGGGAAGCGCGACTTAGGTGGTTTGGTCATGTGAGGAGGAGAAGCACAGACGGCCCGGCGAGGAGGTGTGAGAGGTTGACATTTGAGGGCCTACGAAGAGGTAGAGGTAGCTAGGCCAAAGAAGAGGTGGGGAGAGGTGATTAGGTAAGACATGACGCAGCTTCAGCTGACCGAGGACATGACCCTTGATAGGAAGGTATGGAGGTCGAGGATTAAGGTGGTAGAGTAGGTAGTTTAGAGTGTTCATAACAATGGTATTCGCACGCAGTTTCGCTTTATGTTGATAGTAGGTTTCTGTTATTTTCTTTTATTGTTGATCACCTTACTATCTTGTTGTTTTTATTCTACTTTTATATGGATTTGTGGTAGTGTCCTTTCGTGTCTATATTTTCATTAATATGGTGCTTATGCTTTCCTGAACCGAGGGTCTATTGGAAACAACCTCTCTATTCTCACAAGATAGGGGTAAGGTCTGCGTACACACTACCCTCCCCAGACCACAAGGCCTCATTTATTTTTTTTAAGATTAAGACATCTGAATCTGAATACACATCTGAATATCAAGATGTGTATTAAGATTAAGACATCTAAAATCGAATACACATCTGAATATTAAGATGTATACTAAAAGCTGAATACTAAATGATTAAGACTATTTGATTTTTAATATCTGAATGTATAAAATTTATCTTTATTTGAAAATTAATAAACATAAAATTCAAATAAAATACTAATTAATCTAATATTCTATCAATAAAATATATAATTTTTTTAAAATACAGTAGTTACCGGTGGTGATGGCTAATGGTGGTGCTTGTGAATGCCGACTAGAGGCGGTGGTTAGTGGTATATTTGGTTGATGGTGGTGGTTCATGATAGTAGCTAGTGGTGATTAGTAGTAGTGGTGATTATGATTGAGAATGGTGGTGGTGAGTGGTAATAGTTAATAATGACGGGTGGTGGAGGTAGTTGTGATTGAGGAAGGTGGTGGTGGGTGGTGGTAGTTTAAGATGATGGGTAATGCCGGTTATGATTGTTGATGGTGATGAGGTGGTTACTTGTGGTAGTTGAGGTGGATGAATGTTTGTGGTTGAGAATGATGGCGGTGGGAGTGGTGCAAATTGCGGGTGGTGGTAGTCGATTATAGTAGCGGCTATGATTGAGGATGATGGTGGTGATGGTGGTTGAGTATGGTGGTGGTGATGGTGGCATGGTGGCATGGTGGTAGTTGATAATGGTAGGCGGTGGCGACAATTAATAATGAATATGGATGACAGCATCTTAATGAAATTAAGTCTCTATTATGGATCTTAATCATACAGACCTATTCAGACCCATTAAGTGGTTGTGAAGTAAAAAAAATAAACACACTTAGGCCTCATTTGTGTGCACTTAATGGATGTCTGAATCTTAAGCATTCAGATCTTAGACATTAAGTGCGTTTGTTTTTAAAGTTTGAATCTTAATTATTCGGATCTTAAGCATTAAGTGTGTTTGTTTTTTTCACTTCACAACCACTTAATGGGTCTGTATGATTAAGATCTATAACAGAGACTTAATTTCATTAAGATGCTATCACATATTCATTATTAACTGCTGCCACCGCCTACCATTATCAACTACCACCATGCCATCACCACCACCATACTCAACCACCACCACCACCTCCACCACCACCATACTCAACCACTACCACAACGCCACCATCATCCTCAATCATAGGCGCCACCATTATCGACCATCACCACCCACTATCCCCACCACTCCGACCACCATATATCATTCCCTCCCACAATCAACACTCATCCACCTCAACTACCACAACTGAACACTCCATCACCATCAACAACCACAGTCGACACTACCCATTATTATAACCTACCACCACTCACCCACCACCTTTCTCAGTCACAACTACTATCACCACCCACCATTATTAACTATCACCACCCACCACCACCATCCTCAATCATAATCGCCACCATTACCAATCACTACTAGCTACTAGCATGAACCACCATCACCAACCAAAACAACTACCAACCACCGCCTCTAGTCGGCATTCACCCTTTAGCCATCACCACCACAACTATCAATATTAAAAAACTATATATTTTATTGATAGAATATTAGATTAGTTAGTATTTCATTTGAATTTTATGTTTATTAATTTTTAAATAAAGATAAATTTAATACATTCAGATGTTAAAAATCAAACAATCTTAATTATTTCTATTCTGAGCTTAATACACATCTTACTATATTCAGATGGGTATTCAGATTCAAATGTCTTAATCTTAATACACATCTTGAGACGTCTTAATCTTTAAAAAAAACAAATGAGGCATTAATGATTAATATCTGAATAATTAATATTCAGACTTTAACAACAAACGCACTAAATGTCTGAGATCTGAATGATTAAGATTCAGACCTCCATTAAGTGTAAACAAATGAGGCCCGAGATACCCCAAGGTGTGGGATAATATTGGGTATGTTGTTGTTGTTATTGTTTAGTAGAAATTACACGGGGCGCCCTATTTGGTCGCCCCATTTAACCTATACCCATATTTTTAAAATATTTAACCTATACCCTAATTTTTACAACTTCAGGCGCTGCCTTCCTGAAACCTGTGCAAAACTTCAGCTTATTTAGTGCTGAAATTTTTACAAATTAACTAAACAACTTCAGCATTTTCTGCTGAAATTTTTGAAAAAGCTTTATGATAAAACTAATTAATCTAGGACAAAACTTCAGCTTATTTAGTGCTGAAATTTTTACAAATTAACTAAACAACTTCAGCATTTTCTGCTGAAATTTTTGAAAAAGCTTTATGATAAAACTAATTAATCTAGGACAAAACTTCAGCTTATTTAGTGCTGAAGTTTTTACAAATGAATTTGAAAAAGCTTTATGATAAAACTAATTAATCTAGGACAAAACTTCAGCTTATTTAGTGCTGAAATTTTTACAAATGAACTAAATCACTTCAGCATCTTCTACTGACGTTTGAAAAAGTTTTATAACAAAACTAATTAATCCAGGACAAAACTTCAGCTTATTTAGTGCTGAAGTTTTTACAAATGAATTTGAAAAAGCTTTATGACAAAACTAATTAATCCAGGACAAAACTTCAGCTTATTTAGTGCTGAAGTTTTTACATATGAACTAAATCACTTCAGCATCTTCTGCTGAAGTTTTTGAAAAAGTCTAGAATGTTGAAGTTTGTCTGATTGTCTTTGCTACTTCAGGCCCGTATGCCTGAAATTTATACGAAAAGTGGGTACGCTTGCAATTTTTTTTGTAAAGCGGGTATAAGTTAAAATGTGACCTAAAAAGCAGGTATAGATACAAAAGATGACTGTAATTTTTTTAGAGTAACAGAATCTCTATTATATTAAAACAAAAATTAGAATTTGCTTGGAAATGAGCTGGACCTATCTCTCCTCCTGTGTGGGTCCCACACGTCCTCGACAGTTAATTTGCCCAACTAACCAGCCAAGCCGTCAAAATATGACCACACGCTTAATAATTTTGACAAAATCAACGGTTATGATCAGTTCAATCTTGAAAACTTCTATCCATATTTTTTAAAAATTTTATTTTCAAAAATATGCACTTCCCATGGACCTCGGCACCATTTCCAGATAGTTGTTGAATATTTTTTAAATTCTTAACTGTCACATATAAATAATCCATTATACATAATTCATTCCACACTGTATTTTTATTTCTCCATTTTTTTCTTTCTTCCCTTATGTTCTGCCATTGTTGAATAATTGAAGCTTTAAGCCATAAATTTGTGGGGTCCCATTTGAAACATTCTTTTGCTTTGCTTACCAGAAAATATCTGCTAAAAAAGGTAGGAGTACGTTTCAATTTTAATTTTATCTTAAAAAGTCAAAGTTGTTCTTATGTTAATACAATTAGTCAGTTTTGGTATCATATATAGAAGAATTTTTTCTGATAAATTCTTCATTTTGGTTGGTTTCTTCTCTTTTGAAGTCTTTTATTTCCTACTGTATTTTTTTTTTCTCCATTTTTTTTTGTTCTTAAATTTTGATTTAACGCCACTAATTTCTTTGAAAAAGTCAAATTGTCATTATGATGATATTATTATTCAGTCTTTGGTATCATATCTAGAAGTATTTTTGCTGATAAATTTATCATTTTGGTGGGTATTTTATTTTTAGGTCCCAAAATTCTTTGTGAGTTTTCAGTTGTGCTCTTTTGAAGTCTTTTGGCGCACACTGTATTTTTCATATTTTTTCTCCATTTTCTTCTGCCATTGCTTAAAAATTGAAGCTTTATTAATATATGCTAAAAGGGTATCTTTCTATGTTTAATGTTTGATTTAACTCCATTGATTTGTTTTTAAAAGTCAACGGTGTTCTCATTATGATAAAGACTTAGTCTTGGGCTCTTGGTAGCATATCTAGAAGGATTTTTTGCTGATAAATATTGTCTCCTTTTTTTAAAATTTTGGTGGTTTTTCTTTTTTGGAGTTTAGGTTCCAAGATTATTTTTGAGTTTGGGTTTTGCTCTTTGGAATTTGAAGTTGAAGTATCAGCAGTGTCCAAATGGGTTGGAAAGATAAGATTAAGACTGTGTTTCAGGTTTGTTGGCCTTTTTCGCTTTGTCCTTTTTTTCTCTCCCATTTTACATGATATATATTTTCATTTGGTTTTTATTTTTAGTTTTTTATTTCTGATTCTTCTATTGAATTTCTGTTTCTATTATTATTCTCTTGTAATTGCCCTTTACTCCATATGGTGTATGGTACTTAATTGTTTTGACTGTCTTGTTTAGCAGTTCTCTGCAGATTTTGTGATAAAAACTCCAGTTTTGTTGTGTGTGTGTGTGTGTGTGTGTGTTTGGGGGTTTTGGGAGGG
>ML386163.1:37542-93012 GCA_005239525.1 Nicotiana knightiana
GGGGGGGGGGGGGGGGAGTGGATAAGGAGATTTGAGGGATTAAGCTATGGTATTCTTTGGTTACAGGGAACCTATGATCAACATTCTAATTAAGCAGGCTTGTGGATTTGTGAAATCCTAGTAAAATTTGAACATCTTATAGTGCAGATATTTTATTTTTCTTATTTATATATTTCCGACGAATTATCTTCGCAGGATTAGTATCTACAAGTCAGCATATTGTGGTCAAAGCGATCTCATTTTAAAACAACAACAACAACAACCCAATGAAATCCCACAAGTGGGGTCTGGGGAGAGTAGTGTGTACGCAGACTTTACCCCTGCCGATAGGAAGGCAAGGATGTTGTTTCCTGTAGACTCTCGGCTCAAGAAAGATAAAAAAGAAGAAGCAACAACAGATCTCATTTTAAAACGTTTAAACATAATCATTGATTAACAAATTTTTGTTAGTAATTCCCATTTCTGTTGATTTGCCAGTAAAAAATCTAAAAGACTTCTAGTGCTATTTTTATCTTATATATTATTTTGGACTTAGATGAGCTTAAATGGAGCTATATGGACCACACGAATTCATAGCCAAACCCAGCTTGTTTGTGATTGAGGCGTAGCAGTAGTTGTTGTATTCACATTTCTGTTGATTATGTCTGTGTGTTTCAAAATGAACTGCTTATTCATTCTGGTTTTGCTAACTTCAAAGAACTTTTGCTTGTTAGAATGTCTTTTTAACTGAACAATCAATTTGATTAATACTTTGGTTTTGCAAATTTGGTTACTAATATTTCTGTTTCAATAAAGCAGGGCAATACAAATGAGATTGAGCTCGGGTGCGGACATACTATTAAATCTCATGGATCATCAGTTGCAAGAATTCACATGCATGACTGGCTTATATTGTTGCTGCTCGTAGTCATAGAGATAGTCCTTTATGTCATCGGTCCGTTTCATCGTTTTGTTGGAAAGGATATGATGACAGATCTGAAGTATCCCATGAAAGATAATACCGTCCCAGTCTGGTCTGTTCCTGTAAGTATACCTATAGTTTTTTAACATATCGAGTTGAGTATCAATGTATTGTAGAGAGAGTTTATTTAAATCTCAGAGTTTCTAGTGTTCCTAACATATTTGTCTGATGAACAGCTATATGCAATTATATTGCCTATTATCATCTTTGTTCTCATCTATTTGAGGAGGAAGGATGTATATGATCTGCACCACAGCATTTTAGGTAATATCATTTTAGATCCATTTCCCCTTTCCTTACTACTAAAATATAGTAACTCATTTGGATCTTGGCTTTGTTCATTTCCTTGTTAGTTCTCCATATTTTGAGTAAATTTTCGGGCAACGGGGGGTGTACGGAGTGGAATATTCAGTAGATGTGACTTTTCTGTGTGACTTTGATTTTCAGTGTTGTAGTAAAAGGAATGTTTTCCCTTTGTTTCGCCAAGTAACTTTACTAGTTGTCCTAAAGTTCTCCAAACATTGCAGGCCTTTTATTTGCCATACTAATTACGGCTGTACTCACGGATGCCATCAAGAATGCAGTAGGCCGTCCTCGACCTGACTTTTTCTGGCGTTGTTTTCCTGATGGTAAAGATGTATGTATCCAGTTCTTGATTTTCTAATAATGCTACTCCTTCTTAGCAAAGGCTTTAGTGAATCAAAGCTTCCATATTTTAGCTGCGCAAAAATACTTTAGGCTGCAAAACTTGACGGTTCTTAATGTGCTTTCTCGTTCTTATAGTAATTATTGATCAAACTGCAATAGCTAAGGGTAGCAACTTAGTGCATTTCTATTGGACTCAATAAAAGTCTATGTATGTCTATGTGATATTCTTGATTGTCGTAACTGACTTACCAGGATATCGCATAAATTGGTGCTCAACTCTTTCATTAACTTTTATTATGGTTTGCTTACTGGTTCATTTCTCGTATTGTTTTTAGTTTTAGGATTCTATTATTGCCTGTTGTTGCTTTCATTTTGGTCATCTTACTATCTTGCTGTTCTCAATGCTTCTTTTCTATGGCTCCTCATTGTTCTGTCTGGCTGTCTTCTTTCATTATTGTTGTGCTTATGCTTCACTGAGCCGAGGGTCTATTGGAAACAGCCTCTCTATCTCGGCGAGATAGGGGTAAGGTCTGCGTACACACTACCCTCCCCAAACCCCACTATGTGGAATTACACTGAATTTTTTGTTGTTGTTATTGTTTACTGGTTCATTTGATTCATATTCCGGTTATTTTTTCAGGTTTATGATCAGTGGGGAGACGTGATATGCCATGGGAAAGAAAGTGATATAAAGGAAGGACATAAGAGCTTCCCAAGCGGGCATACCTCATGTATGTAACTCAACTTCGATTCCACTATATCCAAGAACATCAAATCAGGATTTCGGAGATTTTTTAGTTGAACCCTTTGATAAAGATTGCTTATAGACTTCAAAAGGAGTTCTGCATTTCATAAAGTTTGATCCGACCAAGTTATGGTTTTCCTTTGCAGGGTCATTTGCTGGTCTCGGGTTTCTATCATTGTATTTGGCAGGAAAGATTAAAGCATTTGATCGTCGAGGACATGTAGCAAAACTATGTATAGTTATTCTTCCTCTCCTAATGGCATGTCTTGTCGGGATTTCACGTGTGGATGACTACTGGCATCATTGGCAAGACGTGTTCACCGGAGGATTGATAGGTTCGTCTTCAAATTCTGCATTGTGCAGTAAATGATGGTTGCATTTCAATTTTTCGATTAATATTCCATGTCTTTGACGTTTCAGGCCTTGTCGTTGCAACACTCTGTTACCTGCAGTTCTTCCCAGCTCCATATCATACTGAAGGTACGGTCTCCACCAATCTCCTCCTGCGTTTATAGTTGGTGTTGTTGTATGTAGTAGAAGACCAGAAGTACAACAGCGTTTTCTCTGTTAATTTCCTAGGGATTTTCTTTATTGTCGCGAATAATCAATGAAAGGGATAGAACCTAATAGCAAGAAGATTATGGTGAATTTATCTAGATCTGGACAATTTTGAGGACATGGCACAAAATATCAAAGAATTTAGCATAATCTGATGGTCATATGTGGCGGAACCGGAAATACAAACATGAGGATTCAAAAGACTATACTTAGGATTTGAAACGTATGACTTAAAACAACTTTGAACCACCTTTAGCACTATACCAGAATATTGCCTTGTGTCCAGGGGATTCAACGGTTTATATACATTATATAATCAAAAAGTTGTTTTTGCGCATTTATACAGTATTATCGGTGAAGGGGATTCAATTGACCCCCCTGCCAATACCTAGCTCCACCGGTCATATGAACGACGACTTGGAGTCTCATTCTTTATCTCTAGTTATTTATGTTATTCAGGCTTTATCTTTGTATAAGTTAATCTTAGAAGCTCATGACTTGTACAATCCGGTTATTATCTCTGTCCTCAGGATGGGGACCATATGCATATTTCCGGGCAGTGGAGGAGTTCCGTAGTAGCACGCAACATGTCCACCCTACTAACGGAGGATTAGAGGTAGAGCGCCCGGAGGTACAACTAAATCAGCGATCTGGTACAAATTCCAATCCTTTTGAGGATGTGGAGTACGGCAGAATGTGAGACATATGGACACCTATGGTTTATCTTTGTTCAACTAGCTCAGCTTATTATTTTCTTGTGAATAGTTAGGCTGCATTTTTAGTTGTATGTTCCTACATATTTTAGCTTTTGGGACCTATAGTCCTTTGTTACTTGTGTTATACCGTTCTTCGAGATCGGTGTTCTGAGTTTTGATCTAAGTTTCTTGTTGTTTTATGCCATGTAAATAGTAGCGGAGTGTGAAGACAAGTTATGCTGGGATAAGTTATTTTGGTATTGTTTTTTATTCACTGTTTGGTATATTGTATTAAAAATGATATTTGCATAATTTTTAAGAAGAAGGCATAAGTTATTTCGGCACTAATTTTAATCCCGGGATAACTTATCCTAGGTTTGATAACCAAACAAAGTATTAACGTGGTATTGAATTTTTATCCCAACACTATTTGTACTTATACCTCACACCAAATGACCCCTAAGTGTCTTCTGTGTATCTTCGTATCCCTAGACTTCTATTACTACTTCTTGTTGTCTTTTTGTTTCGGTTTTCTGATTGCATTACCTAGTGCTAGTTTTGTATTTTCGCTTCGGTTGTTAGATCGGTTTACTTGTTAATGCCCCTCCCCTTTTCCCTTCCTGAGCCGAGCGTTTATTGGAAACGACCTATCTGCCTTCTTAAAGGCAGACACTCTATCCTCCTCAGACTCCACTTGTGGGACTAAACTGGGTATGTTGTTGTTGTTGTTGTTGTTGTTTTATATCATGTAACTTGCAATGCTAGTAAGCAGCCATGACTGCTTGCATTAGGCTAGGCTGTCTATATCACATTCCTTGCGGTGGGATCCTTTTTCGGATACTGTATTAATACTTTATGCACCAGACTGTCCTTTCTTTTAAAACTTGTTATGCTAGTAAATTCAGATGTTCAAATCTAATGTAGTATAGGAACAATGCACAATCCATAAATTTAGTAGACATATATATCAAATAACTAATGTCACGTCAAATAAAACTAGAAACAATTTAGGATCCTCCTGCAATAAACCTCTTATGAAAGATTTCGTCTACCCTGTGGTGACATTGTATAAGTAAATTTGAGGGGGTTGCATATGTAAACACATATGAGGCCGTGTTTGGTCGTGTCTAATTTTTTAGGGTATTTAGGAAAAATGATAAGCAGTTGATACGTTTGGCAACCAACACTATGTAACTTGAAGAAGTTAGGATCATGTATCAAAATGCTCCAACTTTTACAAACACATTTGAATCGCATGAAAGACTTGGCAGGGAGCCATGTTAGTATCTCGAATATCAAGTCATAACCCTAAAATCATTCTTCTTATTCATTCATCCTTTTATTTTTTTTGATTTTTTTTTTTTGCAGTAGTAATTATAAACTCACTCAATTTTTGTAGAATCCGTTCCATGTTTTTGTTGTGGCGAAGCCAGAAGAGAAAACAAGAGGAAATTACATATTTTTCAAAATATATTTCACTTTCTTTCTTTAAAAAAAACATGAAATGTGACTAATATTCATAAGTTTTAAAAACTATCAAAAATACCCAACAACTATGAAGAAAATTCATACAAAACAAGCTAAACAAATCTGATGAAAATTCATACAAAACAAGCAAAACAAATCTGTAGAAAATTTATATAAATATTACCAGATTTTAGCAAATTACCTTCAAATTTTTGTCTTTGCGGTGGATTGCCATGGATTGGCACAACTTTAGTGAAAGTTTTCTTCTGTTTATAGAGAAGGGCAAAGCTGCGTGAGTTTAATGAGGAAAAAACGGATAGATATAGATTAATTGTGTTATAATAACCAAAAGTGGGTTTTTATTTTATTTTATAAAATACAAAGTTTAGGGCAATTTTTGAATATTTTTTTTAAAAAGAACCAAACGGTAATATTTTGGGCCAAAACAGCTCTTGAGCTTTTTTTGAGATTTGAACATTTGCAAAAATATGGATACAATCTATAAACAAACAGGTATTACCAAACGGGGCAACATGTCTCTCCATATTTGGGAGATCTTTTCCCAATTCCCCTACTGTACTAATTGTGATTTTTCGCAAATTGAAACAATATCAACTATAACTTAAAAAGATTATAAAAAGATATTAATCGATCCCTAATTTCAGGGTATCGTAGGAGTTCCACGGTAACACACAACATGTACACCCTACTAACGAAGAGGGTAAGAATTTATTTATCTGCGATGCGCCAAATGCTTAAACCAAATCATATTAATTGAGTGTGGTTAGTCAAAAAATAAGATTAAAATATGTATTATTTTTTTTTAAAAATTTCAGGAAAACCTCGCAAATCACACAGAAGACATAAACCACACTAGGCAAGCTCGGTAGGACGAGCTCTAATTGAGGAGGCTGTTGGTGAGAGGAATCGATCATAGGCCTCCCATGTGGAAAACCACTCACCCTACCAACTCAGTCAACCCTTGCGAGTCATAAAAATATAAGTTGAGATATGTGCCATGTATTAGTTTTTTAATCCTTTTTTCGTGTGTAAATTGTTGCATAATAAGTTCAGTGTCATAGCTGATTAAGTTCTCATTATTTCTCTCTGGGAGCTAAACATCATTCTGTTAGTCTAATAATAAATTTAACACATCTCAATGTTTCCTTTAAATTTTGGTACATAAAAGGGAAAAATGAAATCAAGAGAGAAGAAAAGACTGGTTACTATCATTCAGGATTTATTTTTTTTAAAAGCATTCAGGTACTTAATATTAAAAAAGATAGATTTGTTTGTTGAACAGTGCATTTGGCCTATCGTGATGAGGTTTTCCAAATTTATTCTCCGTGACACTTTTGGTTCATTCATACCCTTCTCATTAGTCATTAGCAAATCGTCTTGTATTTGTCTTTGTTATTTATGGAAATTTCAACGTGAATCAGATAGGCTCCACATGTTAAAATTTTTCGAGAAAAAAGGTTTAAATTTATCACTCGATTTTTTACTGTGCCTTTAAATTATCCTTAAATTAAATTGGAGCACCGTTTTAGGGTCAAGGAAAAAATAAAAATTTTTACTAACGATGCATGTATTTTTAGACCAAATGTTTAACGAATGACAAAATTACTCCATTTTGGAAGTATATGCGCAAATTTGACCACGTTCCCTCAGTAAAATGATCAATAATTTTTTTTTTCTCTTCAAATATTCCCTGCTCAAAACTTAGATGTAAGGAAAAGAAAAACATTATTCCACGAAACCATAAACATTATTCCAAGCTTCGTCCTCTTTCTCTACTTCAATTACGTGAGAATCCAACTAGCTCGTCAGAGGATTAAAAAAAAAAAACTAAAATGTCGTACATAAGATTTGGACTTGTGACCTAAAATAATTTTTAAACCTCTTTACCACGATAATAAAAGCTTCCTTTACAACAATTTCTTTTTTTTTTTTTTTGCAATATTTGAACATTATAAATTTTCGACGAAGGGGATTCAATTCCCTTGCCAACAACTAGTTCGCGACGAGAGGTGCAACAGAGCAACCTGGTAGCAGTGGCGGAGCCACATTGAACCAAACGATGTCAAATGACACCCCTTCGCCAGAAAATTACACTATATTGCTAGATAATCCCTTGATAAAAATTCTGGCTCGTCACTGCCTGACCTATCAACCTTTTCGAGAATTTGGAGTATGGCAGAATGTGAGACATAGATACTATGCTCCTATACATTATCTTGCTTTAACAAACTCACATATTATTTTCTTGTGAATTTTCAGATTGCTTCAGCTAGATGTTCCTAAATATTTTAGCTTTAACGACCTATTTTCAGGGGCGAATGTATGCTCAATTTATGGGGTATATGAACTCATGGTCTCTTCAAAAAATTAAATATTTTATGCATATATTTTCTAAAATGATCTAATATTATCTTCCAAAAAAGTTAAATGGTGTACTTGATTTTTTCTCACTTAATACTTCCTTTCTTCTCCTTTCTTTAGTGGTGCGCACATATTATAAAAATTCTAAATTCCCTTCTGCCTGTATTCCTTCGTACCTTTTTCGGGTGGTATTATTTGTGTCTTCCTGGTGTTATACTGTTATAATAGATCGATGTTATGAGTCTTTTGATAGAAGTACATTCTAGCTGCTATGTTATGCCATAAAAACATGTTTTTTCTTGATTCGTTCCATGTTACTGTTGCTGCTGAGCAGAAAGAGAAAACAAGACAAAACTTAACCTAACACATATTGTATTGCCATTAAAAAGCAAGTGTTATTATACAACATGTATCTCCGTATTTGGTTGGTCTTTTTTCTAATTCAACTAATATACACCACAAATTTCACATTTTTTTTATATATATTTTGAAGCATAGTAGTGAGGAAAATAAATACTAACTTCACAGATCAAACATATATAGGCAATAGTAGTACACAAAGATATTAACAGATGAAAATACAAAGGAAATGATTGAGTGCTTGTCTGAGGGAGAGAAACGATGATTCTGATTTTTGTTTTTGTGGAGCAATTGTTGGTATTTATAGCAGTGCGCCAAGGACTATTGAGGTAGTAGCTGGGCTGTGGGCTGTGGGCAAGTGCCCAAATAGCCATTATCAGGGATGATATTTAGAGCCCGTTTTGACTAAGAAATTTTTTCCTTTTTTTCAAATTTTTTTTACTTTTTTCGAAATCAACGTTTGTTCATAAAATTTCTAATTTTTACTTGAAGATGCATTTTAGAAATTTTGAAAAACTCCAAAAAGTTATTTTTCAAAATTTTCACTCAAATCACTCGCAAAACCACAAAAATAACCCATTTTCACTTGAAATTTTTTTTCACCCTTTATTGGAATTTTACAATTCTTATGTCCAAATGCCCACTTAGAGATTGGCTATTACTTATTTTGTCCTGATATTTTAAACTAAAAATTTTAATTTCAGGACAACTCGGGACATATTTGTCCTGGAAAATTGAATTGAAAACTGAAAACTCAGGATGCACTGACTAATTCCTAAATAGCAACCCTTTAAAATGACTATCTAATGTCATTTCTACGATAAAGCGCGATGAGCACGATCCCAACGTGAAATTTTTTGGGGTGAAGTACACCATCAACCATTTTTAAGCTCGTTATTTAGAATATATCCACAATTTATAATGTATTTAAATATTAGACAACTCATCCGAATTTCAAAACTATGTATCCTGAATTTGGAATGCAGGACTTAGTGTCCTGAATTTTTGATCTACTAATTTGAAATTCAAGACTAAGTGTCCTAAATTTCTGAACTGCTAATATCAAATTCAGGACATAAGATTCAAACTCCAGAACACAATTTTTGAACTTTAGGACACGATGTCCTGAAGTTTGAACTTTGAAGTTTAAACTTAAGGACGATATATCCTGATGTTTGAACGAATTGGATAAACTATGAATATATTTTAAACAACGTGCTTAAAAGTGGTTACCTGGTGTCATTTCCACAAAATTTTGGAAGTAAAATTTCTTAATAAAACTTGGTACACCATTATATTTATAGGATAATTATGACTGATTGCAAACTTAAATAATGCACTTATCAAAAAAATTGTAACCAAAAAAATATTAAAACAATTAAAGATTTTCTTCTGCACGAAGTCACCACCATGAACCAATCACTAGATGCTGTTGGATCTAGTGATTTCACATTAAGAATTTATAAAGAAGATTTATTTCGTAAAAATTGCGCGGGCACCCTATTTGGTCGCCCCCATTTAATCTATACTTGTTTTTTTAAAAACTTTTAATTTGTACTCACTTTTTAAATAGCTTCAGCTCCCCTTTCCCTCGCTGAGCTGAAGTTCACCAGTTAAGTTGAAGTTCGCCAGTTATAAAGACAACTTTAGCATACGGAGCTGAAGTTCCCCAGTTACAAAGATAAAGTTTCCCAGTTACAAACTTCAGCTCTAGAGCTGAAGTTCCCAAGTTATAAAGACAACAACTTCAGCATACGGGGCTGAAGTTCCCTAGTTACAAAGACAAAATTTCAGCTTTAGAGAACTTCAGCCCCGTATGCTGAAGTTGTTGTCATTATAACTTGGGAACTTCAGCCCCGTATGCTGAAGTTCCCCATTTACAAAGACAAAAACTTCAGCTCCAGAGCTGAAGTCCCCAGTGTAACTGGGGAAACTTAGCCCCGTATGCTGAAGTTTTTATCTTTATAACTGGGGAACTTCAGCCCCGTATGCTGAAGTTCCCCATTTACAAAGCCAAAAAATTCAGCTCTAGAGCTGAAGTTTCCCATTTACTACTTCAGGCCCGTCTACTAGAATGCTGAAGTTTTGCGTGATTGCCTTTGCTACTTCAGCCACGCATGCTGAAGTTATGCGCAAAAGCGGGTACGGATGCAATTTTTTTTACAAAACGGATATAAGTTAAAACGTAACACAAAAAATGGGTACGGATGCAAAACCCCCATTTATTTCAGACATTCTCAAGAAAAAAATAACTAAGAGGAAACAGACCCTGAAAATTATAAACAAAAGCTCTGGAATTATAAGCTATTGCTAAAAGATTCTGTAACTTCAAATTTTTTAATGAAATAGTGTTGGAAAATATTTAAATCAGGTCGGTTTTTTAGGCTACTTACTGTTAAAAAAATCTGCAATTTAAAAAATAAATAAATGATTATTCGGTTATTCCCATATCTTCAAGCTTTCACTTTCAATTGCTTTTTCTTAAATATTCCTATTTCTTAGTAAATTAACATTAAAATATACCAATTACTTTTTCGAAAAAACAAATAAAATGAAAAACTAATATAAACTTAACTTCTTAAAAGGTTAATATTTTTGGTCTTATGCGTAGCGTTTTGTCTAATGTATGATACCAAAAACATTACTACTACTATAGCAAAAAAGTAGTAGACTAAAATATTACTTTTAAAAAATAGTAGACCATTAATAATGATTAAGTTCTTAATATCATTGTTTACCCTAAAAATTTGGATAACAATTAAACTTATATTATGGTTTTAAGGAAATGTCATTTCACTCAACACTAATTGATAAATGTGAAGATAAATAACATAAATGAATTATAAGTAAATCAAACCACTGTTCAAATAGGACTTTAGCCCTCGAGTCGAAATACTCTCTAACTGATAGGTGCAAGAACGGTAGAAAATAGAGTAAACTGGTGAATAATGTAAGCGAGAAAGAAAGATTTGTATTGCTTTAATCTATGCGAATGATGATGATTACAAATGATTAGAATTTCCCTTTATACAGTAGAGGAATTCTACTTATGGTATAACTCTAATTATGGAAGAAAATCACATAATTAGCTAATTAACCGCTTCTGATTTGATTTGTTCCGAAATTTGTGCCATGATCCTCGACCAGTTACGGATATATCGCTCTTCCGTTATTAGGCCTTCTCCGATATTACTCGGCGTTTGTCCCTCTTAGCTTCGATTGTTATCAACCTCGATCTCGAGCTCGATGCCTCAGCTTCGTGATTTAGTCGAAACTGACTTTCGATGCAACACTTCAGTCTCGATTAGATAGTAAAATCGGGTGGCCCTGATTTCAACCGTATACAGATAGCCCCCTCATTTCTTGGAGTGTAATGACAAGCAATGAATTGAGCCTTCGATTTTCTGGACCTCGACAAACTTATGACATCATCCCCGTGACGTAAGCGATGGAAGTGACTGAAACGTCCCGTTGGTACAGCTCCCAAAATTATTAATGAGCGTCAGTTGGTGGTCGGTCACTAGTGTTGTTGAACCGTCGCCGTAAATTCACAAATATGCATTATCCTCATTGAATCAAACTTTACTTTCACTTTCTTCTAATCTTCTAAGTTGTTACCTCTCAAGTTATTCTCTTCTATTAATCTTCAGGATTCACCGGCAGTCTTCAAACACCAAATCTTACTACCTTCTCCTTTCTTCAACTTATAAAAATGGCGAAAACATCTAAAACAGTCCTTCAAAAGGAGAAAGCTTCTTTTTCAAGGCCGGCCGGTAACAAAACGCCGGTGGATCCGCTCCCTAAGGAGTGTGTTCCTGGCTCGTGTATCCTTAAATCCGATTTTAAGATCGAGAAGCCTTCCTCTGTCCCTAGTCGGTGCGAGCATGTGTGGAGGTATATTTTCTCAACAACTGTGGGGTATCTCGAGCAGATCAAGAAAGATTGCAACTGGGGAATAAAGTGGTAGTGATCCCATCCCCTGAAGAGAGCATTACTACCCATGTGGAAGGGTATTTAAGTGTTTACACTTACCCTTTCACGTTGGGACCTCTCGAACCTGTCATTATTGACTTTTGCTGTCAATACCAGGTGACCTTAGGCCAAATCCATCCTTCCTTTTGGCGAATAGTCATCATTCTACGATTCTTTACGAGCAAAGCCAAGGGGATGTCATTCACCCTCGACCACTTCATCAGGTTGTACAGCCCCCGTATCTATCGAGGGTTGATCAAACTCCAGCATCGGGCAACCAAGGTATTGTTCTCGAGCATCAACGAGGACAAATATTGAGGCTGGATGGGTAGGTTTTTTCGGGTGAAGACCTCCGACCTCATCCCAGCAGAGTAGATGCCATTTCCTGAGAAATGGAACACGAAGTGTAAGTACTATTCCATTTTTAATTTCCATGCATTGTTTTGTTCCTCTGCTTTATTTAATGCCTTCTTTCATCATGCAGCGGTTTCTTGGATGCCTTGTGCGATCCCCGACCTCGAGAGCTGGGTCCGAAAATTGGCCTCGACCTCCACTTGCTCTGAGCGTTGTTGGCGCGATTTGGCAAAAGGCCGATGGGAGGCAAATAACCATGGTAAGCTTCCTCTTTTACATATCCGGTGGTTTGGTAATATCTCTTTATACTTATTTAATTTCCTTGTGTGCAGGCCTGAGCAAGGATGCGGCCATGAGGCCTCCATATGATGAGGAGGAGGCTTCGGCTCCGGTGTCGAATCCGGCGAAGGACAACAAGAGAAAAAGGGCCTCGACCTCTGAGGACCCAAGCCCAAGAAGAAGAAGGGATCGATTAGCAAATCGAGGATAGATGTTGTTGCCCTTTCTGCCCATGTAGTTCGGGAACTAATGGAGGAAGAAGAAGATGATGAAGATGGTGACTCGGTGCTTGTGACCCGAGTGAGGAAAACCGTCGAGGCCTCCAAGGCCGCTGAATCAGTGGTGGTTGGTGTGGCCCCGCCTTGTGCTGAGGAGGCCTTGGAGAAGGATTCGGGAAAAGTCCCTGAATTGTCCGAAATCGAGGATGCTTTTCGTAAAACGTCGAGTATATCCGAGGGGGATGGTCCCAAGACCACTCGGGTTTAAAAGAGCGCCCCAAGTGACTCACTTGGGTCAACGACAGTATGTCACTCACCATCCCTTCCGGCTTTTTCCAAAGAGACGATACGAGTTGCTCAAGCTTTGAGGACCCCCGAAGTATGCGGAGTCCCCGGTGGGGAGGATCCCTTTTGGGATTTCTTTACCATGGTCGAGGATTCTTCCGATCTTAATGACGCATCCAACCTCTTCGAAGAGGCCCAACGACTCCTGAACCGAGTAAATTTTAGTTCTTTTGTTGATGTAGCATTCCTCTATTTTTTGTCTAACTCACTTCCCTTTCTATACAGGCTTTCTCCACGTCCTGGGGTGAATTGAGCCAGTGCGAGGCCGACCTCCAAAGTCTTTCAGAGGAGATGAATTCCCCCAAGCTTCACTGTGGGCAAAAGGACGAGGTGATCAGGGATCTCCGAGCTGAACTGGATAAGGCTCACTAGGAGCAGACCGACTTGATCGAGCAGGTAATGATACTCTTAAAAGCCCATGGACTTGATTCGGGAACGGAGGCTAACATTTCAATATCACAGCTGCGGAAAAATATCGAGAGGATTGAGTTGTTCTAAGAGGAGGTCGACCAAGTGAAGGTGGAGTCCTACGGGTGGAAGGAAGGCATGGACCGCCTTGCTACTGAGAAAGAGACTGCTCTGGCCCGGTTGTCATTAGTCGAAGTTCAACTTCGGAGTATGAAGGTAAATTGCTCGGCTCAAACAAAGAAGATAGAAGAGCTCGAGGTTCAGTTGGCTTCCGAACTCGCAAAGCTAAAGCCCGAAAAGGAAAAAGCCGAGGCTGACAAGATGGTGGCCATTTATCGAGCCGATGCCAAAGCTGCTCAAGCTTAAGTGAGGGAGGCTGATGATACTTCTCAAACACGAGCACATTGGATTGCCGAGCTTGCAAAATTCCAATCTCGGAGGGAGACCCTCGATGAGATCCAAGCCCGAGGCTTTGATCTTACTGAAGAGATAGCAAAGGAAAAAGATCATGAAGTCGATGCTAGATTATTGGCCTCTTCTGATGACGACGACGATAATGATGATGGAAGCAAGAGTGGGTCTGAGGATGGCGAGGAGCCCGAGGAAGAATCTGCCCCTGAGGAAGAAAACTGCCCCTGAGAATAGCTAGGGGATTTTGTATTTTTATTTTTCTTTCTTTTGTGCAGACCCTGATTGGTCCTTTATAAATACCTTCGAATATATAAAATATTTCCCTTTTGAACTTTGTCTCAATTTTTTGACTTATGAAAATTCCAATTTTATTTGTGCCTTGTGAAAATTTTGATATATGTCATGCCTTATGAGGATTTGTTTGTGACTTCGAAACTTAGGCAACTTGGCTGAAGTCGCACTAATATAGCATTTGTAGTTGAGTGAGTACTTGCTCGAACTCAAAGTAGGAAAACCCTTAGGTTTTAATTGTGTGAGTGTGAACTCTCAAACTCAAAAAATATAATGGCCCTTAGGCTCTTGAATCGGGCCGATATGGCCTTAGAAGAGTGGATTTTTCCCTTTTCGGCTTAAAAAATTTAATTATTAAAAAGATTTATGCCTTAGCACGAAGTAAGTCTGTACCCGCTGGGTTTTTTCGGGGTCTAATGTTATCGAAACCCTTTGATTTTTTGTTCCTTAGCATAATTTCGTTCAGTACAAAATTGTTTGAAGGTTCAAATGGTTCGATTCCCCATAAGGTTTTTCGAGGGCTGACATTGTCGAAGCCCTTTGGTTATTTTGTCGAGGGTAGCCTTTTCAACCGGTTTATAAAAGAATTCGAAGGCCTATTTCAGACGTCTCCGAGCCGCGTTAGTTTGGCCGTAGTCGTGGGATCTGCCTCTTGGGCTTATTTTCTCAATTATACTTCGAACTTGTTCGAAGTGTTGGTCTCTGAGTAGGGTGACCTTGGCCTATAAAATCGAAGATTGACTTTTTAAGTTCTTACGAATTCGGAAATTATCCCGAATTAGCATATGATGTGGTCCCAGATGAAGTCTATAACTTCTTTTTCTGACTTTCTCGAAGGCCTGTGCTTCAACCCATTTAGAGAAATAGTCAGTCATAAATAGAATGGATTTAACTTTACCTGGAGACAATGGCAGAGGGCCGACGATATCCATTCCCCATTTCATGAACGACCATGGGGATAGGACTGAATGAAGTTATTCTTCGGGCTGGTGGATCATCGGTGCATATCTTTGGAACTTATCGCATTTTCGAATGAATTATTTCATATCCTTTTCCATATTGGCTCAATAGTATCCTGCTCTGATGACTTTGTGAACTAATGATTCGACACCGGAATGGTTTCCGCAAGTATCCTTATGAATTTCTCGTAGGACGTAGTCGGTGCCTCCCGGGCCCAAACATATTGCCAACGGTCCATCGAACATCCTTCTGTATAATGTTCCATCTTCAGTCAATGTGAATCGTGCAGCCTTAGTTCGCAGAGTCCTCGATTCCTTAGGGTCCAATGGGAGCTTCCCGTTTTTTAGATACTCGATATATTTATTCCTCCAATCCCAAGTTAGGCTTGTGAATTTTATTTCGGCGTGGCCTTCTTCAATTTCTGACTTCGAAAGTTGTACGATAGTCCCCGATCTATATTCATCATCTTCGACTGATGACCCCAAATTCGCGAGGGCGTCGGCTTCACTGTTCTGTTCTCGAGGCACATGCTGTACGGTCCATTCTTTAAACCGATATAGTGTTACCTGCAACTGGTCCAAGTACATTTGCATTCAATCCTCTCGAACCTCGAAAGTTCTGTTGACTTGGTTTACCACAAGTAGGGAGTCACATTTAGCCTCGATGATCTCTACTCCCAAGCTTTTAGCTAGTTCGAGACCTGCAATCATGCCCCATACTCGGCCTCATTGTTAGTCAACTTAGAAGTTGATAGATAGTCTAATTGCATTGCCTGTGGACGGCTTCAAAACGATGCTTAGCCCGGACCCCTTTACATTTGAAGCGTCGTATGTAAAAAGAGTCCACAACCCTCGAAGATATACCGTTTTTAACAAAAGTTCCTTTTCGACCTGGGGTACGAGGGCTGGCATGAATTCGGCCACGAAGTCTGCTAAGATTTGAGACTTGATGGTCGTTTGGGGTTGATAATTGATATCATACCCACTAAGTTCGATGGCCCATTTGGCCAATCAGCCCGAGAGTTCGGGCTTATGCAAAACATTACGAAGAGGATAAGTGGTCACCACACAAATTGGGTGATACTGAATGGTTTTAGTTTCCTAGAGGCGCTCATTAGAGCAAGCTCCAATTTTTCTAAGTGTGGGTACCAGGTCTCGGCCTCGCCTAAAGTTCGCCTAACATAGTAAATGGGAAATTGCATACTTTGATCTTCTCGAACTAGGACACCACTTACCGCGACTTTCGAGACTGCTAAGTATAAGTAGAGTTGCTCGTCTGCTTTAAGAGTATGAAGCAGTGGTGGGCTCGAGAGATACCGCTTCAATTCTTCCAACGCTTGTTGGCATTCCGGGTTCCAAGCAAAATTGTTCTTCTTTTTGAGCAGCGAGAATAACATGTGGCTCGATCTGAAGATCTCGAAATGAACCTGCCTAAGGAGGCTATCCGTCCTGTTAATCATTGTACGGCCTTAACGATGTTCACAACTTTGATGTCTTCGATTGCCTTGATTTTAGCGGGGTTGATTTCGATTCCCCGATTTGACACCATAAAGCCAAGGAACTTGCCCGAACCGACCCCGAAAGCACACTTCGCAGGATTGAGCTTCATGTTGTATTTTCTCAATATGTTGAAGGTTTCCTGCAAATGTGTTAAATGGTCCTCTGCGTGCAGTGACTTAACTATCATATCATCAATATATATACCTCTATTGATTTACCTATTTGTTCTTCGAACATTTTGTTCACTAGGCATTAGTAGGTAGCACCAGTATTTTTTTGTCCAAACGACATTATGTTATAACAATATGTGCCACATTTAGTGATGAACGAAGTCTTTTCCTGATCCTCCGAGTTTATTTGGATTTGATTGTACCCTGAGTAGGCGTCGAGAAAACTAAGGATCTCGTGGCCGGCTGTGGCATCGATCATGTGATCGATATTCGGCAGAGGAAAAGATTCGTTGGGACATGATTTGTTTAAATTTTTATAATCTACGCACATCCTAAGTTTGTTCCCCTTTTTAGGGACTACGACTACGTTTGCTCACCATTCGGTATTTTTACTTCCCGAATGGATCCTATTTTGAGAAGTTTAGTTACATCTTCCTTGATGAATGCATGTTTTACCTCAGACTGGGCCTTCTCTTTTATTTTACCGGTCTAAACTTCGGATCCAGGCTTAATCGATGTGTTGTGATCTCCGGTGGGATCCCTGTCATATCTATGTGGGACCAAGCAAAACAATCCATATTATGAATAAGAAATTTAATGAGTTCTCTCCTGAGTTCGGGGGTTAACCCCGTACCTAGGTAAGCCTTTCTATAGGGTAGGTATTCGATCAATATAACATGTTCCAGCTCTTCGACTGTCGATTTGGTGGCGTCAGAATCTTCGGGGATAATAAAGGATCGAAGGATCAAGTAGTCGTCATCCTCTTCCGCTCCCTGCTTTTCCGACTGAGTCGAGGCTGGTTGTTATGGTTGCTATTTGGCCTCTTGTTTTCCTTTAACCTCTGATCTCTTTGTTGATGAAAGCACCGATATCGGTATTACCTCATCAACCGCGAACATTTATTTTGCAGCATGTTGCTCCCCATATATCATTTTCACTCCATCCGGTGTTGGGAATTTCAGCATTTGGTGGAGAGTCGAAGGGACTGCCCTCATATTGTGAATCCAGGGCCTTCCGAGCAGGGCGTTGTATCTCATGCCGCCCTCGATTACATGGAACTTGGTTTCTTGAATAGCCCCAACTATGTTCACTGGTAAAATGATTTTCTCTTTTAGTTGTTTCACTGGCCATGTTGAAACCATTCAGGACCCAAACTGCGGGTACGATTTGATCTCGTAGGTCGAGCTGCTCCACGACCCTCGATCAGATAATATTTGACGAGCTACCTGGATCGATTAAAACACACTTAACTTGAATTTTATTCATAAAGACAGAAATTACGAGAGAGTCATTGTGGGGTTGAGAGATTCCTTGTGCTTCCTCATCGTTGAATGATACGGTGCCTTCTGGCACATAATTTCGGGTCTGTTTTCCCTAGTAATTGATACTTTAGTGAGTTTGAACACGGGCCCTTGTGGAATATCGACCCTACCTACGATCATATGGATTACATGATGTGGATCTTCCTGTTCGTTTTTCCTGTTGGCGTCCCTTTCTCTGAAATAATTTTTGGCTCGATCGCTTAAGAACTCTCGAAGGTGGCCCTTGTTGAATAGACGGGCTACCTCCTCCCTCAGTTTCCTACAGTCTTCGGTTCTGTGGCCATGTGTACCGTGGTACTTGCATATTTGATGGGGGTTTCTCTGGGAAGGACCGATTTGAATGTGCTTGGGCCATCTAGTATCTTTGATTCTCCCAATGGCAGACCCAATACCTGATGCGTCGATGTTGAAGTTATACTCCAATACTCGTGGTGCCTCTGTGGGATCGGCATGCTTATCAAAACTGATTTTGCTCATGAGTCCACGAGAACTCTGTTCTCGATCGCCCTTTCGATAATTTTGGATAGGATTGCGTCCGGGTCATTGTTTCTGCGACTGTGTTGTACGACTGATATCGGTCTCTGTTCGACCTAGGTTTCCTATCGATATCCCTTTGGTTTCTGCCTGCGGGCCTGTTCGAGTATACGGAACCAGAAGGGGTTCCAAATTGGTCATCCTCGACTTTGATCTTCGACTGGTATCGATTATGTACAACGCCCCAGGTTACCGCTGGGTATTCAATTAGATTCTGCTTCAGTTGACGTGATGCCACCGAACTCCATTCATTCAACCCCTGAGTAAATTCTTGAACAGCCCAATCGTCTGTGACTGGTGGTAATTCCATGCGTTCCATTTGGAACCGAGATACGAACTCCATCAGCATTTCGTTATCCTTTTGTTTCACTTTGAAAAGGTCTGATTTCCTCGTCGCAACCTTTATTGCCCCGGCATGTGCCTTCACGAAAGAATCTTCTAAAATGGCGAATGAGTCGATGGAATTCAGTGGTAGATTGTGGTACCAGATCATTGCTCCCTTAAATAGAGTTTCTCCAAATTTCTTTAGTAGAACAGATTCGATCTCATCGTCTTCCAAATCATTTCCTTTTATGGCGCATGTATAGGAGGTGACATGCTCATTGGGATCGGTGGTCCCATTGTACTTAGGGATTTACGGCATGCAAAATTCCTTCGGAATGGGCTTCGGAGCCGTACTTGGGGGAAACGGCTTCTGCACAAACTTCTTTGAGTCCATTCCTTTTAAAATCGGTGGTGCCCCCAGTATTTGGTCAACCCGGGAGTTGTACGTCTCTACTTTCTTATCATTTGCCTCAATTTTATTTTCTCCCGATTGAGTTAGTTTGGTGAGCTCCTCGAGAATTTTCATAAAGGCGGGGTCAGTCCCCGATTCATTGGCGTTTGACCTTTCTGGCACTGGTTCGGTTCGACGAGCGACTTCCTATTCGGCCCCACTCGGTGCTCGATGCTGATTTTGTAGTTGTGCAATAGCGGCTTGTTGAGTTTGTAACATCTCGAGTATTACTTGGAGGCTGACTCCTCCATCTCCTCCGCCTTGCGTACCTCGACCACCAGATCGGCCTTCTCTGCGTACACTCCCTTCAGGATCTGCGCCTAAATTTACATTTAAGGCGATATGCAAACTGACATCGACTGGATTTGCAATTGGTGCTCGCTCGAGATCAGCCTTAGGCACCTCGACCCCTGGAGCAGCTACATTATCATTTTCCCCCTTGAAATCCAAGGCCATTGTCACCATGTGTGGGTGGTGCTTGTGAATTTGACATGTTTTATCCTGAAAAGAAAAACACTTACAAGAACAAGCATAAAATAGTGTGTGTGTGTTATCGCAATCAGTGTTGAACAATCACTATTATCCTTATCCCCATGGTGGACGCCAAACTATTTACCCTAAAAATTTGGATAACAATTAAACTTATATTAGGTTTTAAGGATATGTGATTTCACTCAACACTAATTGATAAATGTAAAGATAAATAACATAAATGAATTATAAGTAAATCAAACCAGCGTTCAAATAGAACTTCAGCCCTCGAGTCGAAATACTCTCGAACTGATAGGTGCAAGAATAGTAAAAAATAGAGTAAACTGGTGAATAATGTAAGCGAGAAAGAAAGATTTGTATTGCTTTAATCTCTGTGAATGATGATGATTACAAATTATTAGGATTCCACTTTATATAGTAGAGGAATTCTACTAGGAAATCACATAATTAGCTAATTAACCGCTTCTGATTTGATTCGTTTCGAGATTTGCGCTGTGATCCTCGACCAGTTACGGATATCTCGCTCTTCCGTTATTAGGCCATCTCTGATATTACTCGGCGTCTGTCCCTCTTAGCTTTGATTGTTATCAACCTCGGTCTCGAAAGAGATTTCGATCTCGAGCTTGATGCCTCAGCTTCATGATTTCGTCGAAATTGACTTTCAATGCAACACTTCAGTCTCGATCAGATAGTAAAATCGGGTGATCTTGATTTCAACCGTATACAATCATACTTTCTAAGAGATTACATGAATGGAATTCAAGAAGGAAAATAAATTTACTTACTTAATGCATGCCCTTGATATCCTTATCTAATTCAAGCTCGAGAGAAATCATGTTTGAATAATACGCTTTTTATTTCATGAGAATGACTCAAAATCAACACCTGAAAATAGAAACCATAAGTTTGCTCTATTCTCAACAATGAAGTCGGGTCATTCTCAATGTAAATCTCCTCATCCTAAAATTCATACTCACCCTCTGTTTCAAATTAGATGAGATACTTTCTTTTTTAGTTTGTTCCAAAATAAATGACACATTTCTAAATTTAGAAATAATTTAATTTTAAACTCTACATGCTACCATTTTACCTTTAATGAGAATCTTTTATAGGGTGAAATTCAAAAATAACCAGATTTACAAGTGGTAATTAAAAAATTGGAAAAGGGTCAAATATAGCCATGTACTATCGAAAAAGGTTTAAAAATACCCTTCGTTACACTATTTGGTCATCTCAGCCCCTACCGTTATACTATCACTCAAATATACCCCTCAATTGAACGGACTGCCACGTGTCATCACAAAATTAAAATGACCTATCCGCTTTTTTTACCCGCTTCATTTAACCTCTGCCCATGATCCAAAGTCTCCCCCTTTTACCAGCTTCATTCTTCTTCATTAAAGAAAAAAGAGAAACAAACAGAAAACAAAAACTTTGGACCATCATCAAAGAGCTAGAGCATCCATACCCGAAAAAAATCACAACAAAATACCAAATCCTCAATCGAATCGGCATCGGTGGATATTCCGACGTTTACAAAGTTCGCATCCGCTCCGACTCCGTCACCATCTCCTTACAAGAAAGCTACTGATTACAAATCTGCCTCTAGGGAAATTGAATCCTTGCAAATCTTTCGGCATTCACCAAGATTTGTCCGGCTGGATCCAGTATCCTAATTGTATTGGTCAAAATTTAGGCTGAACTTAATGACTGCAAATGGACGAGATGTTGTCGAGGTCGAAGCCGGCCATGGCTCAGTGGCGAGAAGTTGCCTAAAGAAGGACTAGAACCGAGGTCGTGTAGAGAACGGATAATAACAACGGTTAGAATAAGTTTTAGAATAGTGAAAAGGAATATTCCATTGAATGTTCCTTGAATTGTACTTTTTAGGGTTTCTTAGGAATATCCCCTTATAAATAGGAAGATATAAGGAGAAAAAAGGGGATCTTAACTTTTCTAATAAGAACATATTGTAAAGGGTTGACTATAAAGAATATACAAAATCTTGTCTTGTCCACTGATTCCATTGCTTAATATACATCTTTTATTCACAAGATCTAAGGATTCCTTGTCCACCTTCATTTTCTATTATCTCACGTTGTTGTCAGAAAGGAGAATTATCCAAGTCATCTAACATTTGGGTGACAAATTCCTTATTATTACTTTTATATCATTATCACATTTATTGCATACTTTCATTGCTACATTCATTGACAATCATTTAACATTTTTAGTTGGCATTCGTTAATATCGGACACGGCCCTACTTCATCAATATATCTAAACTTCAGATCTAGCAGTTATTATATTTAACTAGGATTCACCCTCTATTTTCTCATTAATCAGTTTGACAAAAAGGGTCCAACACTTTTTTGGATAAAACAATTTGGCGCCGTCTGTGGAGAGATTCTAGTTAAAATTTTAGTTTCTTCTAGATCTTAAAAAAAACAGCCATCTTTTTCCTGTTTGCACGAGCTAACAATGGCAGGAAAAGGAGATGAAAAACTGAAAGCAGTAATGGATGTCACTACCAACCTCCTAAGCACCATCAACGAGGTTGACAAAGAAGACGAGGAGAATGTGATGCTGAGTGCCTCACCCAGGCAAAGTGACTCACCTCCCCCTCATGGGAGTGTAACCGCTTCACACGAGAGGGGAGCCTCTACGTCCACAACTGAGGAAGCGCCACCAGCAGGGAAAAAACTATTGGAGGCGTGGTTGACAAGTACTCTAAACAACATACTCGACAAACCCGCTCAAGGGGTGAGTAGGAGCACCGCACGAGCGAACACCACCGCAACCATCAACGAGCAGCACGTTCCTCTCCCAACAGGTAATACTCACACCGTTGTTGATGCAGGTAATGACGCGCTCGCATCCATTCTTAAAAAAATGGTAGAATTGGAGAACGAGAATAAAGGACTTCTACCAAAATGGGAAGTCGGCCGGTTCGTTGAACAACATTACAGCGAGGAGGCAGCCCCACATGCCATACCCAAAACCTTCAAAATGCCACCATATTTGAAGATATATGCCGGCACAACAGACCCCGAAGACCATATCATTATTACATCACGACGATAAAAGGCAAAAACCTCTCGAAAGAGCAGGTACTGTCGGTGCTGCTGAAGAAGTTCGGAGAAACCCTAACAGGGGGAGCCCTAACATGGTACTCACAATTACCAGCACGTTTGATAATGACGCTCGAGGAAATGGTCGACAAGTTTGTCACCGCCCACGCTGGGGCCAAGAAATCAGGGGCCAGGGGGAATGACATATTATCCGTCAGACAATCGCCTGGCGAGGGACTCAAGAACTTCCTCGCTTAGTTCAATAGAGTAAGAATGAGCTTGCCAAACGTATCAGAAGGGATGGCAGTAGCAGCCTTCCAAAATGGGTTAAACAGGAACGGGTCGAGGGCAACCAGAAAGTTGTTAAGCAGACTCATGAAATACCCTCCCACCACCTGGGAAGAAATTCATAACGCCTACTGTGCCGAGGTAAGAGAAGACGAAGAGAACCTCAACGGTCCAACTCAACGGCTAACGTCAGTCCAAACAGAGTCGAGGAAAGACCGCCGTAATGAAAACCGAAGAGATCATTCAAGTCTACGCCTCAATCGATAAAGGAACCAACCATATGTTAGAACGGCCATCCTGCTGCCTCCCCGCCAAATCGAAGAGCCGTCCAGGACACTCACTGGGACTCACCGAAATGAAAGAGGTATGCCTCCACTTTTATCTGCTCACATTTTTTGTGTTTCCCCTTCAGAAATAGTGTACGCCTTAGAGAAGCTCGGCCCTAAGGTGAAGTGGCTGCAAAAGATGAAGTCCGACCCAAATTCCAGAAAGTCGAATGCCCTATGTGAGTTCCATCAGGAGCGGGGCCATAATACCGAGGAATTCATAGCCCTACGGCAAGAGGTGGTGAACATGCTTCACCAAGGACATTTAAGGGAGCTGATGAGCGATCGAGGAAGAGCCAATTTCGGTCGCGGACGAGAACAACATCAAGGCCCTCCAAAGACACTCTCCCCCGCCCACACCATCCAAATGATCATCGGCAGAGGTGACGAAGCAGTAATCAACCACGTGAAGTTTACCACCACACAGAAACTGAAGTGGTCGATCACCCATGAACGGTATGATGACCTCGAAGATAGTATCGTATTCGATAAGCCAGATACCCACGGTTTGACCTTTCCTCACTTCGACTCTCTTGTCATTACTTTATGTATTTCAGATACTGATGTAAAAATAATAATGGTAGACGATGGGAGCGGCGCGTGTATTATCCACCCCCGAGTTATCACACAAATGAGACTAGAGGACAAGATAGTACCATACTGCATAACACTAATAGATTTTAACAATGCAGTTGAATGAACCTCAAGAGAGATAACATTGCCCGTTCTGGCCGGGGGTGGCACCCTCGAAACAACATTCCATGTCATGAACCAGGACACAGACCACAACGCCATCATAGGGAGACCCTGGATACACGCCATGAGGGCCATCCCGTCCAGCTTATATTAGGTCATCAAGTTTATTACCCCGTGGGGAATATTCAGCATCCGCGGTGAACATCGCACAACCCAAGAATGCTATTGCATCACCCAAGATTGCACATACACTCAACAATTAAAAGGAGAGGGCTCGGGAGCATAGCAATTATTGAAGTCGCGGCCTAAACTCGACGAACAAAAAGATGTCATCAAGGACCCCGACGTCTTGGAAGCCACAAGGTCAGCTGTAAAAGACCTCGATCACGTCCAACTAGATAGCATCGACCACAACAAAAAGGCTTACATCAGCCATAAACTCTCAGAACCAGGTAAATTTCATAAATTTTTAATTGACAACACCGATCTATTTGATTTCTCCCATGCAGATATGCCAGGTATCCCGAAAGACATTGCTACACACAAGCTGAATGTCGATCCACTCTACCAGCCGGTACGGCAAATCAGAAGAAAGTTCAACACCGCAATCAACGAGACCATCCGCGAAGAGGTAGAAAAATTGCTCGCCAACGGGTCCATCCGAGAGTCAAAGTACCCCCAATGGGTCACCAACATGGTCATGGTGAAAAAGAAAAATGGGAAATGGCGCATGTGCGTGGATTTCACAGACCTAAACAAAGCCTGCCCAAAAGACTCATTTATGTTGCCTCACATCGATCAACTCATCGACGCAATGGAGGGACACGAGTTATTAAGTTTCTTGGACGCCTACTCAGGCTACAACCAAATCCTCATGGAGGAGGAGGACCAGGAAAAGACCACTTTCATCACCCACCAAGGGACATACTGCTGCAGAGTCATGTCGTTCGGGTTGAAGAATGCAGGGGAGACTTATCAAAAGCTGGTCACCAAGATGTTCAAAGACCAACTCAGCAAAACAATGGAAGTCTATATAGACGATATGTTGGTCAAATCAAAAAGAAAAGAAGACCACATCGACCACCTGAGGGAAGCTAGTGATACATACTCGAAGATCCAACGTGTCAGGATCTGGACTGGGACTCGTACTCGAAGTCCCGACAGGCGAAGTCATCCGCTAGTCCATACAGTGTCCCGATATGACTAAGAATGAGGCTGAGTACGAGGTCGTAATTGCAGGACTAAGACTAACTCTCAAGTATGGACCACGACGAGTCATCCTCCGATGTGACTCACAACTCGTCAACAAGTCACACGGACTTTCCAAATCAAAGAACAGAGGCTACAAAAGTATCAGGCAAAAATTCATAAGCTACTGCCTGAGTTCGACGAATGTCAACTCGACCAGATACCTCGAGCACAAAACATCGAGGCGGACGGTCTTGCAAAATTAGCAGCAACCCCCAAGAACACAAGAAGAAAGGAAAACGTGGTCACCCTCCTCCATTCGTCAATAGACCAAATTGAGGTACACACTATAAACTTAATTTGGGACTGGCGAAACCGTATTATGTTATATTTTCAGGAGGGAGTGCTCCCATTAGACAAAAAAGAAGCCAAGAAGCTTCGAATGCAGGAGGTCAGATACAACATCATCAACCACGACTTGTACAAAAGAACGTTTGGCGGCCCCTTGGAGAAATGCCTAGGACCAAACCAAACCAGACGCGTCCTCGAGGAAGTACATGAAGGCCACTATGGATCCCATATTGGCAATCGATCCCCCGTCAGATGCCTCATACGAGCAGGCTATTACTGGCCCACCATGAAAAATAAAGCTGCCGACTTTGTTAGAAAGTGCGAGCAGTGCCAGAAATATGCCCCAATGATCCACCAAGCGGGCGAGCACCTCCACTCAGTCACATCGCCGTGGCCGTTCATCAAATGGGGAATGGACATAGTTGGACCACTTCCAATGGTTTTAACTGACTACTTTTCAAAATATGTAGAAGCAGGTGCATTCACCCAAATACGCGAACAAGAAGCTATCACATTCATATGGAGGAACATCATATGTTGCTTCGACATCCCCAAAGAAATATGTTGTGACAATGGACCCTAGTTCACGGGGAAAAATACCGCCGAATTCTTCGAGAAATGGCACATCAAGCGAATACTCTCCACGCTATATCATCCTGCAGGCAACGGTCAAGTAGAATCCTCCAACAAAACAATACTGAACATCATGAAGAAGAAGCTCGAGGACGCCAAGGGACTGTGGCTGGAACTACTACCAAAAGTGTTATGGGCATACCGCACAATGCCAAAAACAAGCACATGAGAAACACCATATTCACTAGTCTATGGGACTGCCAGTCGAAGTCGGAGAACCAAGTTTGAGATACTCCAACGAGAGCGGACCAAGCAACGACAAAAACAGAAAGCAAGACCTCGACGAAAAAGACGAGTGAAGAGACATGGCCTACATAAGAATGATAGCTCAAAAACAGCAAGCAGAACGGTACTACAACAAAAAGGCCAAAGTAAGGCCACTCAACGTCGGAGGCTATGTACTCAAGTCCAAAACACGAGCGAGCAAAGACCCAAGGGAAGGTAAACTAGGAACCAATTGGGACGGGCCATACAAAATCACAAAGGCAACAAACAAAGGGTCATTCCAACTAGAAATAATGGAGGGAAAGCTATCTCCAAACAATTGGAACGTCGCGCACCTTAAATACTTCAACTTCTGAAGATAGACATCCTCCAAGTCGAACTCTTTTTCCCTCACTCGAGTTTTGTCCCAATTGAGTTTTATCGGGGAGGTTTTTAATGAGGCGATGAAGAGGGTGTCTCGAAGTTTAGGTGTTGAATTCACCGCTCCGCCTATCGACTACTTTTCCAGGCCGAGCGATGAAGGGACTAGATAGACTGGGACTTCTCAAATGTATGTATGGGGCAAACAGAAACATGTAATATTCTCCAATGAATGAATAAACAAAGCAGTATGCGGCATTGTTACACAATTCCACCGTATTTGCACAATCACACCAACACATAGAACTTATGTTCGACCTCGTTTGAATCAACTTACATTCGACCTCGCTCGAATTAACTTACATTCGACCTCGCTCGAATTAACTTACATTCGACCTCGCTCGAATCAACTTACATTCGACCTCGCTCGAATCAACTTACATTCGACCTCGCTCGAATCAACTTACATTCAACCTTGCTCGAATCAGCTTACATTCGACCTCGCTCGAATCAACTTACATTCAGCCTCGCTCGAATAAACTTACATTCGACCTCGCTCGAATCAACTTAGATTTGACCTCGATCGAATTATTCTCAAGTCCACATTGGACCTTGAATCGATCTATATTTGACCTCGTTCGAATCAATCTACACTTCGTCCAAATCAACTTTACACCCAATTGACCGAAAGACAGGGACTTACTCACAAAAGAAGACACCAACGGAAAAAGAAAAGAAAATCTGAAAATACACGGCAAAAAGACAATTGTTCCATTTCAATTGTTCAACTCCAATACATTTTACAAAGGGCTTGAGAGACGCCTCTACAAAAAACAACAAAGAAAAAAAACCCAAGTATAAAGGCTTCACACCGCATCATTCCCATCAGCATCACCGGCATACTCATCATCATACCAAGGGTCGGAGTCAAGCCCATCCAAGGCGTCTACATCATCATCCCCGCCGGGCGTACCAGGGTCGTAATCGCAGGCTTCACGAGCTGCGCGTGCCTTGACACAAACATCCTCAAACTCTACCTCGGAAACTTTTCCGGCCGCCTTCAAAGACCTATATACGTCAAGTTAGGCCTCAGCGTGAACCCACATCTCTTACAACTCCTGTAACACACTAGGATTGGCAGAAGTACGAGAAGTAGACTGCTGGGCCTGCTGTTTCTCCCTCTCGGCCCTCAAGGTGATGACCTCCTCATTTAGCCCAGATAGTTCTACCTCCAAACCCTCAATTCGTTCTTCCAACCTTGCCACCTTGAGCGCCAAAGTCTCCGTTTCACTAGCTCGCTCAGACCTACATACACGTAGGGTACCACCTAGAGCTGCCGTTTCCGCCACGACGGCCATCATGATCTTCTCAGCTAGGCTCAATTCTTCGCCCCTAGCGCTTAACTTCGTACTTAAGTTGACGACCCTAGCTTCACTTTGCTCTAGCTCGACCTTTAAGGACTCCACCTACGCCCGGAGGTCCGCATTCTCAGCCATCACCCCCTTACTCACCTCAAGTTCATCCTCCTTGGACCTAAGCGTACCTTCCAACACGCTGCATCGGCCGATGGCCCTCATAATTTCCTCATCTTTTTCCTTCAACTCCTCGTCCTTCTGCTTGTTCTCATCCTGATATGCCTAAAACTGGCCATCCTCGCCAATAATTTTGACCAGTATTAGGTGCTTGGAGCGATACTCTCTATACTTAGATTCCATACTTTAAAGAGAGCCGTACTCTGCTCTTCTCGCTGGTCACGCTCAATCTCCAAGATAAGAGTCTAACACATAAAGGAAAGCAAGTCAGTAAGAATAACCAGCACATATGAAATGGATAAACTTAGCGGGAAAGAAGTGAAAACTTACTCGTAAGGCCATGCCCGATATACCCAGAGACAGGTCCGCATCTCTTAGCGTCTGTAACGTCCTATTCTCGGCTTCCGCACACAAAGGAGCAAAGGACGGTGCCGCTCGTTTTGAGTTGACCAAAGAGGTTATAGTTCACGGGGATGAATATGTGCCGATTAGGACCCTCTGTCCTTATCTCCACGCGAGTAACCCTCTCCTCAAAGACCCGTACCTCCTCAGGGTCGATGTCGGCCCCAGACTCATCGTCTTCCACAGGAACGAATCTATCTCTCCCGACCACTGATGATGAGCCAACTTCAACAGTATGTGCAGGCTCTCCTCTACCATGGCCCTGTAGGCGAACATCACCAGTTCAACCTCGGCCGGTTCGATTCAGTCATCACGACCAAATTTCCTTTGACCGGTTGTAGACAGAATTCACTCATCGAGAACATCCAAGAGGACGATCTCAACAAGCGGAGGGACTAACTATATTGGTCAAAATTTGGGCTGAACTTAATGACTGCAAATGGATGAGATGTGGTCGAGGTCGAAGCCGACCACGGCTCAGTGGTGAGGAGTTGCCTAAATAAGGACTAGCGCCGAGTTCGTGTAGAGAACGGATAACAACAACAATTAGAATACTTTTTAGAATAGTGAGAAGGAATATTCCATTGAATATTCCTTCAATTGTACTTTTTAGGGTTTCTTAGGAATATCCCCTATAAATAGGAAGAGATAAGGAGCAAAAAGGGGATCTTCACTTTTCTGATAAGAAATTGTAAAGGGTTGATTATAAAGAATATATAAAAGCTTGTCTTGATCCAAGAATTCCTTTTCCACCCTCGTTTTCTATTATCTCACATTATTGTCAGAAAGGAGAATTATCCAAGTCATCTAAAATTTTGGTGACAAATTCCTTATTATTACATTTATTGCCATTATCTATATTTATTGCATACTTTCATTGCTACATTCATTGAAAATCATTAAACATTTTTGGTTCACATTCATTAATATCGTACACGACCCTAATTTATCAATATATCTAAACTTCAGATCTGGTAGTTATTATATTTAACTAGGATTCACCCTCTAATTTTCTCATTAATCAGTTTGACAAAAGGGTCTAACATTTTTTTTGGTAAAACACTAATAACACAAGAGTTTAAATAATCTTAATAGTACATGCTGCCAGCTTCATTGTTCTGCAATGTTTTAATTTATACTCCCTACTCTTAGGATTGTTCAGTTGGGTTTAATGAGTTCACTAAAATTGTTAAAAAAGAGGAGTCTAATTGTTTTAGTTCCTTGCAAATTTTGGATCTTCAACATAATCAAATGAAAGGTGAATTTACTTTGATTTTGATGAATAATTCGGCATTAACGTCCTTGGATTTGTCGTGGAATTTGTTCACTGGTGAAGTCCCGAGTGTTATTGGGAATTTGTGGAGGTTGGAGAATATGAGATGTAGAATAGTTTATTTGGAGGTGAACTTCAATTTGAGATTACGAACTGCAGTAACTTGAAGGTTCTTGATCTTGAAGGGAATCGAATAACGGGGATATTCCTATATTTTTAGGTGAACTTAGAAGCTTTAAGATTTTGTCTCCAGTCCTTATAGTTTAGAAATTTGACTAATCTTGAAAATTTGAACTTTGGAGGAAATGGTCTCTGTGAAAGCTTGCCCGAGGAATTAATGGGTTTGACCAATTTAAGCATATTGAATCTTAGTGGAAACAAGTATTTTGGAAGTATACAGTTTCTGCATGATTGGTTGATCTCATTAAAAATAGATGTTCTTGCTTGAGCTTTTAACAGCTTTCAAAGTGTTATGGGTCGGGTTATGGATAGAGGTTAAATGAAGCGGGTAAAAAAAGGGATGGATCATTTTAATTTTGTGCGGACATGTGGCAATCCGTCCAATTGAGGGGTATATTTGAGTGATAGTATAATGGTAGGGGCTGAGATGGCCAAACAGTATAACAGATGGTATTTTAAAACCTTTTTCAATAGTACAAGGATATATTTGACCCTTTTTCCGTTGAAAAATAGTCACAGTTTCAAAAGTAATCGAAATTTAGCCACTTTTCATGTAAAGATAAATCTGAACGAAAACACTGTTCAAAATCCGAAAAATACTCTAGCATAATATACTGGAGTTCGAATTTTTTACATGTGAACTTTCAATATAATATAATGGAGTTCCAGCATAATATATTGGTCTAGCATAATATGCTAGAAGTTCATACACAGGTGCTCCAATCTCCAGTATATTATGTTGAAACTTTCCATGTGTTGGAGTTCCAACATAAATATGCTGAAAGTTCATACACAGGTGCACTAATCTCCAGTATATTATGCTGGAACTTTTCGTGTTGCAATAAAATAGTGGCTATTTTTTAATGACTTTGCAAACGCTGGCTATTTTTTAATTAGCGGTCCAAACTGGCTAGCCCGTGTTATTTTTATGATTTTATAACCACACAAATGTCATGACCCCATAAAGCTTTTACCCCTTAACCCTTTAAGACCCCAAGTTTTAAAAGTCTTCTTCTTTTTCTTAAACTTTGTGCCGAGTCAAGTTATTTCATTAAATTGAAACGGATGGAGTAATAAATAGCATACGAAAAGTGCATTACTCAAAACATAGAATGCTCAATAATCCCTAATTCACACGCAAAAGGCAAAAGGCTAAATATGAACCTTTTGGGGATGTGAGAAGTGTAATGCTAAAGGTGGGTTTTCTTATAGAGAGGATTCTTGGAATATTATGACGGTAGAATAATCTTGGTGGCGAAAGAAAAACTTTACTTGCAGAAAGCTATATGAACAAAAAAGGAAATAAATCTTTTCAAGATCAATCTTATCAACTTATTTTTTTTTGCTTCTAAATTTGCGATAAACATAGGCATAGGTGAAAAGTGGTCGGTCAAAAGTCACTATGAGAAGCAAAGTAAAATAAAGAGCATTAAAGCCATATAAGTTACGGTGAAGTGATAAATACTCATTCATCCTTGATTAGAGATCTCAGGTTTGAGCTGAATATGGAGTCATCTTTGGGAAGAAGCGATTTACCTCCCAATGCAGGACTTCCTGACACGAACGTGAATTTAGTAGGTCCGCAATGTGGTCACCGAATACCAGATGAAAAACTATAATAAAAAAAATTGAATCGTAGGGGAATTCTAGGTGAAACCAAATAACTACAATAAAACCAGCCTTCGATCATATCCAAAAGATTTGTAAAGGTTGTTTATGTTGAAACCAAATAACAATTAAATTTATACGCGGTTTTAAGGATATGTGGATTGATTTAACACAAATGATCAATAATATTAGATAAACAAGTTAAAGACAAAATAAATGATCAAACCAGTTGTAATGTTATGTCCTTTCCCAAACCTAGATTAAACAGTAATTTTGCCCTCGATTGGACCTTTGATTCGAGCCTAGTTGTGAATGAAGAACATGACAATTAAATAAGAACTTCTGCGGTAGCTAGAAAGCAAAAATCAATATGTATTGCTTTGATTCGCGTGTTACAATGTGTTTTATAAAATAAAAACTTCCCCTTTATATAGAAGGAGAGTTTCATCCCTAGTACAAGTCTAAAAAAGGTAAAAATCTTCCTTTTTTCTTTAATTACTGATCCGTAACGGACATCCAGCGAGATCTATACTGTGATATCCGGTTAGGTACGAATATCACGACCCTCTATCCTTTGTATGTAACCATTTACCATATTTTCCGAGGTTTTAGAACTCGTTCTAGGTCGGGGGAGCATCGCTTTATTATGCTCGATGATGAACATATTGTTCACCTTTCATGGGTCTCGATACGAAGGGCTCCCATTATAACGACCCAACTTTAGCCATGATCCCCTATTTTTTACCTCCTATATGTTGTATTATGGTTATGTGACTTGCTGGGTTGTTTGATTTTGTTTTCGGGTGTGTTTGTGAGTGAAATATGACACATAGTCCCTAAGTTAGAGTTTTTAAGTTGAAAGAGTTGACCGTAGTTTGACTTTTTTGTATAGAACTCCGGAATGGAGTTTTGACGGTTCCAATATCTCAGTATGATGATTTTAGACTTATGAGCGTGTCCGAATATTGATTTGGAGGTCTGTAGGTCGTTTCAGCTTGAATTGGCGAGAGTTAGAAAGTTGAAGGTTTGGAAGGTTAGAAAGTTTGACTGAGGGTTAACTTTATTGATATCAGGATTGCTTTCGATTCTGAAAGTGGGAATAGGTCAGGCATGTCATTTATGACTTGTATGAAAAATTTAAAGTCAATCAGAGCTGCTTTGGTATGAATCGACATTAGTTTTGGAATTCGGAAGTTCATAGTTTCAATAGGCTTGAATGAGGTTGTGATTCGTAGAATCGATGTTGTTTGATGTTATTTTTGGACTCGAGTAGGTTATTAGGTGTTTTGGAACTTGTTGATATATTCGGACGAGGACCCATGGGCCCCAGGTGTGATTCAGATTGAATCCGGAATCAAATTGGACTTGGCCATTATTGCTAAAGCTGCTGGTTTTCTTCTGTTCTAGTTTCTTTCTACGCGTTCGCAAAGGTTCTCTCATGATTGCATAGAGTCTTCAGGGGTTGCCGGCATTTTTCCCTTCGCATTCGCAAAGGTGAGGACGTGATTCCGAAGTTTGCTGGGCTAGTTCATTGCGAACGCGTGGGGTATATTGCGTTCGTGTATAAGGAAGGTGAGGATGGGGGCTGAGGCACGCTTGAGCATCATATTCGCGTGACCTTGGACGCGGTTGCGTGGGTGGAGGAATCTTGTTCATTGTGTTCCCTACTGGTTTCACGCGATTGCGAGTCTTTGTCCACGATCGCGATATCGGACGACTGGGCAGCAGTGTTAAATTTTCAAATTGAGGGTTTCATCTCATTTTTCATTTTTGGACCTAGAGAGCTCGATTTGTGGCTATTTTTTGTGAGTCTTTCAAGAAATTCATTGGGGTAAGAGATTCTAACACGGTTTTGGTTATATTACAAGAATCCATTGTTATTTTCATCATTTAATTAGTTATTTGAGTTGGAAATTTGGGAAAAAATATAAAAACTTCTTAGGCCATATTTTGGGGATTTGAAAGACGATTTGAGATCAAATTTAAGTAATTCTTGTATTGTTAGACTCGTTGTTGAATGAATGTTCTGATTTTATAATTTTAGTTGGGCTCCGAGACGCAGGATCGAGTTGATTTTCGAGTTGACTTTTTGTTTCTTTGTAAAGATCGTAACTTTATTGTTCCAAATAGTTCTTGTAGTTTATATTTATGATATGGAGTTGTTTTGGCTATATTCGAGCCGTTCAGAGTTGTATAATTGAGGGAATGGCTTACTAGTGGATTGAGTTAGCATGTTTTGAGGTAAGTGTCTTGCCTAACTTTGTGTAGGGAAATTACCCTTTACGATTGGTGTTGGTTTGTGTTAATTGTGATAAATGAAAGTCGTGTACGCAAGGTGATGAGTGTATACACGGGCTAAATATGAAAATTTACGCAAGATTCCTGTCATGCCTTAATTGAGTTACCTTAACATGTTATAATCATCGTCATTGTCTTATCTCTTACTTGTTAATTGTATTTAAATGTTTAGTTGAAGTTTTTTTTCCTTTATTCCTTATTCATTATTTAACCATTGAGTTCTTTACTTGAAGTTGTTATTTTTGGAATATCTTGTTGTTGGAATTGGTATTGAGTTATAAAGGTCGTGATTTACATTGAGGCATGTTGTAAAGTTGTGAATACTATTCTTCTTAAATTATTCACTTCCAGTAGTTATTGTGAAACTCTTGTGCATATTGTGGTTAAGCCATGGCCTAATTATTGTGAAAATACCATATCGCTAATTTCTTTGGCAAGTTGTGATACTGAGCACTTGAGGTATGATTTGTGATACATTGTGATATTGATATGCATGTGGTAGTATAAGGCTTGGGGTTGAAACGCATGTGGTGAGATAAGGTGGACTTGATACGCGTGTTGCTAGTAGAGGAACTACTTGAAGCTACATGGTGTGATAAGGTGGGCTAAACCACGAGATGCTATTTTCGGAAAATTGACTTTCAAAACTAAATGTAAGGCTCCTGCGGTGATATAAGGAAAGACTGTGAAATTTGTGATTTGAGATCGAGGCGGTACCTCAGTAGTGATTCTTGTTGATACTTTATTATTACTTCACTTGTGCATTGTTACTTGTTCTGTGTCATAGCATTCCTTGTTTTCCTTCCGTGATGCATTATTTGCCTTAGTTCAGTGTAGCTAATATTGGTGTATTTATTTATTGTCTCATTTCTATTGGTATCATTATTTCATTGTTATATACTTGTCCAGCTCTTTATTTATTCTAGTAGGGCCTTGACCTAACCTCGTCACTACTCTATCGGGGTTAGACCTAGCACTTACTGGGTACAGTTGTGGTGTACTCATGTTACGCTTCTGCACATCTTTTTGTGCAGATCCAGGTACCTCCTACCAGTCCAGGCACCAGTGAAACGAGCCCAGTTCGGAGACTCTAAGGTATACCTGCGGCGTCTGCAGGCCTCAAAGTCACCCTTTATTTAGATTCTTTTCTTTTCTTATCTTTTTATAAACACTGATGTATAGCGATGTTCAATACCATCTTATATAACTTGTGACTTGTATTCTCCGAATTTTGGAAAGTGATTTTCTGTTAAGTTATGGAGTTTCTTTATATGATAGTGGTTTAGTTATTTGAAGGTTCTTTATAAAATCTCAGTTACTATTGCATGTATGTTAGGTTTACCTAGTCTTAGAGACTAGTTGCCATTACGACATCCTACAGAATGAAATTAGGATCATGACAAGTTGGCATCAGAGCTCTAGTTCATATGTGTTACGAGTCACAAGCATGTTTAGTAGAGTCTCGCGGATCGGTACAGAGACATCTGTACTTATCTTCGGGAGGCTATGGAGCTGTTAGAAAAGCTTAACTTCTTTGATTCCTTATCGTGCAAATTTGTTGGCTTCGAAATTCTAAATCTCTATTTTTCTATTCTCTCACAGATGGTGAGGACACGCACAACTGGATCTGATGATCAGACACACATGCCCCATGTTAGAGCCGCGAGAGGCTGGGACCGGGGCAGAGGCCGAGAATGGTCACATGGTGCATCCAGAACACCCGCTCGAGCTGCTACAGAGGAGTCATCAGTAGCTCCAGTTGGAGGGCAGGCACCTGAGACGCCTGTTACTACCCCTGCACTTCAGGAGATTCTCGCCCAGTTCTTGAGCATGTTTGGTACTCTAGCTCAGGCACAGTTGATCCTACTTGCACCGGCCACATCTCATACTGGGGGAGGAGCACAGACTCCCGCAGCCCGAACCCCAAAGCAGCGGGTCCAGGTTGACCAGGTCCCATAGGTCATACTAGTGCAGCTGGTTATCCCAGTTCCGCCCGAGGTTAAGGCAACAACATATAAGGGGGAGCAGCTCAGGCTCGAGAGGTACAAAAAGTACCACCCTCCTGCTTTCAACGGTTTAGCTTCAGAGGACGCATATGGTTTTCTTGAGGAGTACCACCGCATCCTCTGTACTATGGGTATTGTGGAGTCGAGTATGGTTGCCACTACATTCTATCTTAAGGGAGAGGCTTATCAGTGGTGGCGATCGTACGAGTTGGGTATCCCAATCGAGGCATCTTCACTCACATGGGCTCAGTTCTCAGAGATGTTCATGAGAGAGTTTGTTCCCCAGAGTCTTTGGGATGCATGGCACGCAGAGTTTGAGCAGTTGTGCCAAGGTGCTATGACCATGTCAGAGTATGCTGTCAGGTTCAACGAGTTGTCCAGACATGCACCAGCTTTAGTCTCCACAGTCAGAGAGTGAGTCCGTCGATTTATCGAGGGGCTCAACCACAATATTAGATTCAGCATGGCTCGAGAGTTGGAGACTGATACCCCATACCAGCAGGTGGTGGAGATAGCTCGAAGATTAGAGGGTATGTGGAGCCGGGAGAGAGAGGAGAAGGAGGCCAACAGGCCTCGAGATTCTGGAACATATAGTGGTGCTTGTGCCCAATTGTAGCCCATCATGGTAGAGGCTATGCGACTCTTCCTTTTCATTCAACACTTCCAACTTCCAGTGGTATTCCGGCTACTCCCAGGTCTCAGGTCGCCCATTATGCACTGCCACTGTCTAGTACACCTCCTGCACAGGGTGCTTCCAATGATCAATCCAGCCGACTAAGCTCGAGCCAGTCTCAGCAGCCACGTCCTCCAAGAGCTTGTTTTAAGTGTGGTGATACTCGTGATATGGTGAGGGACTGCCCTAGACTCAGGAGGGTTGCACCTCCACAGACTACTCAGGCTCCACGTATTCCACAGGGTCCCTAGATTTCTCAGGCCGTGGTTACCGCACCAGTTGCCACTCCACCTACACAGCCAGCTAGAGGTGGAGGTCAGATGGGTAGGGGTCGCTCTAGAGGGGATGCCAGGCTAGATGTTATGCTCTTCAGACTATGATGGAGGCAGTTGCATCCGACTCAGTCATCACAGGTATTGTTCCAATTTTTCATAGAGATGGATCAGTCTTATTTGATCCAGGATGCACTTATTCCTATGTATCATCTTACTTTGCTCCATATTTGGGTATATCCCATGATTCTTTGAGTTCTCATGTCTATGTGTCTACGCTTGTAAGGGATTCCATTATTGTTGACTGTGTGTATCGGTCGTGTTTAGTTGTTCTTGGTAGTTTTGAGACTAGAGTTGATGTATTGTTGCTCAGTATGGTAGATTTGATATTATCTTAGGCCTGGACTGGTTGTCACCTTATCATATTATTCTTGATTGTCACGCCAAGATGGTGACGTTGGCTAGCTATGCCATTTTTCTCGCGGTTGGAGTGGAGGGGGTACCTTGGATTATGTTCCTAGTAGGGTAGTGTCTTTCCTTAAGGCACATCGGGTGGTTGGGAAGGGGTGTGAGGCATATCTAGCCTTTGTGAGAGATGTCAGTGTTGATACTCCTACTGTTGAGTCAACTTCGGTAGTGAAGGACTATCCAAATGTATTTCCAGCGAATTTTTTGGGCATGCCACCCGATAGGGATATCAATTTTGGTATTGATTTGTTGCCGTTCAGCCCATTTCTATTCCATCATACCGTATGGCCCAACGGAGTTGAGGGAGTTAAATGAGTAGTTGCAAGAGTTGCTTGATAAGAGTTTCATTTGGCCTAGTGCATCACCTTGGGGTGCTCTGGTCGTGTTTGTAAAGAAGAATAATGATTCTATGCGCATGTGTATTAATTATCGACAGTTGTACAAGGTTACAGTGAAGCACAGGTATCCGTCGCATTGACAACCTATTTGATCAGCTACAAGGTGCCAGAGTGTTATATCCCCGAAGGAGAATTAATCAAATTGTGTAGGTCAAGGGTATAGTAGACAAACAATCATGTACTCATTTTGATGAAATGGGCCAACTACATGGTACAACTGACGTTGAATCTAAACAATTCATAGTTGTTTTCGTACCATCCAACTCCCACTTCTAATATATAGTAATATCCACATAGTAATAAGTTTATAGAAAGAGGAAAATATGTTTGTGATTCATAGATTAAGCACTTAAATAAATTTGAAAGGAAATATGCAATTAACTCTAATACAATTCTCTATACTATTGTTAAATCCATCACCTATGCACATAGCTTGAATAATAAGAGTGACTTGTCCATGTTTTGTATATCTCACGGATATATTTCCAATTTTGTCGTTTTGGTTAAAGGAAGAAAAAGAAGAAATAATTATCTTCTTTATTTTGTGTGTGGATCATTTAGCAACATTTTGAGGTGAAGTCCTTATGGAAAACTTCATTGAAGGACGATAACGTTCTCTTTGTCCAAGCATTATTCATCTTCTTCTTTTCCTTTTTTTTTCCCTTTAGGTTTTTCACAAGTATTTCGATCTGTATTGAAGTCTTGGCTAATCCGAATTTGTATCCATAAGGTCCATTTAGGAAAAAATTAAAGTACTTGCAAGTAAATTTTTTATTACAATTAAAATTCGAATCCGAGACTCCTAGTTAAGAATGGCAGAACTTATTTATCCTACCATTAGTTGGTACTTGGAACTTGGTAGCGTTACTCTTCTTTACTGTAAAAAGGGAATAGTGTGTAACGAAAGAAAGGCAAATGGCCAAACACGCCAAGAATAAGAACTCGATAAGGTGTGCCTTGACAGTGACATAGGCTAACTTGTCTTTCCTAGTAGAAGGCTAACTCTAACTATTTTTATTCATCAATTTCATATGGGCAAGGGGCCAAATATACACCTCCACTCTAGGATATTGTCTATATTTAACCTTCGTTATATTATACGGTTAAATTTATTTCTACTGTTATACTTTCCTATCAAATTTATTTCTACTATCAGCAAATTTTTAAAAATTGCCCCTTGATTTGTTAAGTAATTCAAAATCTGCAATTTCCTTTTATTTAAATCACTTGTTGTTCGTCTTGCTCTACTATTTTCAGAAATTACTATTGATGTGAATGATTAAGGTACTAGACTACACAAATTATTCATGAATATTTTTAACGGAAAAGGGTCTAATTTGTCCTTCTACTATGATAAATTGTTTAAAGTTGTCCTCCGTTATACTATTGGACCATAAAACTCCCTGCCGTCTTACTATTCGAATACATATACCCTTTCTTTGACGGAGGTGACACGTGGCACATATCCAAGGCTCTTGGTATAACAATATATCTTATTTTAGAATTTTTGTAAATATCAAGGTGGGGTGGTGATATACCAAGCTTCTTGTAAGTGTTTGGTATGCTCGAAGAACATATTGAATAGATTTATATTGAATTGAATAGTCACTTCATAATTTCCTAATATTAAGAACTTTCAAATCAAAATAAAATTTCCTTCCTAAATTCATACTTATTTAAAATAGGTAAAATAACCATAATACATTCCAATTAAGTTACTTTTCCTTATTTGAAATTAAGTTTTTACTAGTATATCTAAATAAAATTCTACTTAGGTTAGAAAAATACATCTATAAAAGAACAATGAATGTAAAATTGAGTTAGCCACAATGCCCACAACTTTATTGCTTATCAAGTTATCAACTGCATTGCTTTATCTAACTTTAAATTGGTTTAATTATACTTGATATTAGACATTGTAATTCTATAAATTTGATTATATATTCGTTGGTTTTACTGCAATTCGTGTGGTTTCCTAAGTTCTATGCTATATGTAGACCTTGTATATTTGGTTTCGGCGAATATCGTTTTTAATTTTTGCATCGTGTTTTTAATTTTTGATAATTCATGGTATTTTATCTATGGTTTATAATTCATGGTTTAGAGAATATTAACTTGAAAAAATTGGGAATGCCAAGATAAAGAAATTATTTTTATGCGTGAACATTTATTCACCGTGCGAACTCTATTTTCTAGCAAAGTAGAGGCTATGATGTGTGTGTATATTCCCTTCGTTGAAAACCAAATATTTGCATCTTAGATTTTATAAGTATTAAACGCTGAGTTAAGAAAAGATTAGTTTTCCTACTCGTGGATTGTTACTTTTATTGAGAAATAAACTTTAGTTGGTGTTGCTTTAATTCCAGGGATATGCACTGCTCCCCTTAGGTTTTGAAAATTTCTACTATTATAACAGGTATGTCATGCAACACTATAATAACACTTCATGCAGAATTACAATTTGTTTATGATTGAATGTATTAGTTCGATAGTAATTTTAATATGTTGCATTCATGGATTGTTTAACCGTTAGGAAAAAGTTAAAAAGCAATCAACATTAATTCTTCTCACATCAAAAGTTTCTTCTCTAAGTACACAGATGGTAAAGATTAAAAAGAACGTCACAAGTTCAAACCTTTTGAAGAACCATTAAACAAAATGTTAAAAGAGTTTTAACTTATACGAAGTATTGTATCAAATAATTTTTAAAAATTAGATCACTTTTATTAGGTTGCAAAATCTCATTTTTATGGAGTGTTACCTATAGATCTTTTGGATGATCTAATAATACAAAACTTTTTAAAACTATCGGCGTATTCAATAACTCATGTTAAAATTCTTTTATGTGCAATTTAGTTCCAAGGTTTTTGTCCGTGGTGTTTTGGTTTTTAAAAAATTATGATTCTTTTTTTATACATATGCAGGGTAATTTTTTGAGATGTCGACATTGCTTCGCTATGGCAAAACAACTTTATTATTTGCATAAATTTTTTGAAACTTTCATACATGGTTCTTTGAGAAAATACATAACGGACATAAAATAAAGTAGAAGTATCATTTTTAATGCGCATAATAACTTCTAACATGTCACTCATTATTCATCCAATAATCAATATAATCAAAGGCTAATGCTTCTAGAAGTCTATCTAAATATGGATATGAAAAATCATACTCTCTCTATTTCCAGTTTGATATGTTTATTATATGGCTTATCTCAGATATATTTGCTATCCGAGCTTGATATTTTCGATTACTCTGGTAGGTAAAGCAGGCTTGGAGTGGTTGACCGGGTTGTTTAATGTTATCTTCAGGACAAAGAGGATGTCTGATGAGTGACGGTGGTGTACAATGGTTCTGGTGTACAAGAACAAAGGGGTTATCCAGAATTGTAACAACTATAGGGGTATCAAGTTACTAAGTCATACCATGAAAGTTTGGGAGAGGGTGGTGGAAGGGAGGATAAGGAGGGCGGTGTCTATATCGGAAAACCAGTTCGGATTCGTGCCGGGTCGTTCTACTACGGAAGCTATCCACCTTATCAGGAGGTTGATGGAATTGTACAGGGATAGGAAGAGGGATTTGCATATGGTGTTTATTGACCTAGAGAAGGCGTATGACAAGGTCCCTAGGGACGACGTCCTTTGGAGGTGTCTGGAGGTGAAAGGTGTGCCGGTGGATTACATTAGAGTGATAAAGGATATGTATGATGGAGCTATGACTCGTGTTAGGACTGTGGGAGGTGACTCGGAGCCTTTTCCGATGGTTATGGGGTTACACCAAGGATCTGCGCTCAGCCCGTTCTTATTTGCTTTGGCGATGGACACACTAACACACCATATCCAAGGAGAGGTGCCATGGTGTATGTTGTTCGCTGATGATATAGTTCTGATTGATGAGACACGAGACGGCGTTAATGGGAGATTGGAGGTATGGAGGCAGGCCCTGGAGTCTAAAGGTTTCAAGTTGAGTAGGACTAAGACGGAATATGTGGAATGTAAGTTCAGCGACATGACGGGAGAAACGGATGTGGAAGTCAGGCTTGACTCACAGGTCATCCTTAAGAGATAAAGTTTTAAGTACTTAGGGTCAATTATCCAGGGAGATGAAGAGATTGACGGGGATGTTACGCACCATATTGGAGTGGGGTGGATGAAATGGAAGTTAGCGTCTGGAGTTCTGTGTAACAAGAATGTGCCACCGAAACTCAAGGGTAAGTTCTATAGAGCGGTGGTTAGACTGGCCATGTTGTATGGAGTTGAGTGTTAGCCAGTCAAAAATTCACATATCCAGAAGATGAAAGTAACAGAAATGAGGATGTTGAGATGGATGTGTGGGCACACTAGGTTGGATAGGATTAGGAATGAAGATATTCGGGAGAGGGTGGGCGTGGCTCCCGTGGATGACAAGATGCGGGAAACGCGACTTAAATGGTTCAGACACGTACAGAGGAGAAGCCTAGAGGCACCGGTTAAGAGGTGTGAGCAGTTGACTTTGACAGGTACGAGAAGAGGCAAAGGGCGTCCTAAGAAGTATTAGGACGAGGTGATTAGGCAGGACATGGCGCGTGTAACGACCCGGTCCATCGTTACGTAAAAACCTACATTATAATTACTATTCTTGACTATTCATGGGTTGGTTATACTGTTATTGATGCGTTAGAGTTGGTAAGCTTGAAATCAGAATGGTTGTAGTGAGAGTTTAGCCACTTAGTCCTTAAAAAAATAGCCTTATAATGGGAAAAGTCAACTGAGAGTTGACTTATGGGTAAACGACCTTAGAATGCGGATTTTATAACTCGAATAGCTTCGTTAGGTGATTTGGGACTTCGGAGTGTGTCCGGAATAATTTTGTGATGTCTGGTGTAGAGTTAGGCTTGAATTGGCGAAAGTTAGTTTTCGGTGATTTTCGGTCGGCAGTGGAAAATAGGTTATCGAGGTCGGAATGAAATTCCGGAAGTTGGAACAGGTTCGTAATGTCATTTTGAATATGTCTGCAAAATTTCAGGTTAATCGGAGTGGTTTTGGATGGTTTCGGCATCATTGATGGATTTTAGAAATTTCAAAGTTCTTAGGCTTGAATTTGATGTAAATTTGGTGTTTTGATTTTAGTTTTGGTGTTTTAAGAGTGCAACTAAGTTTGAATGATGTGGATGTGTTGATAACTTTGGTTGGGGTCCCGAGGGGCTCGGGATTGATATCGGGTGGTTATCGGGCATTTTTGGCCTTAGGGAAATCTGCTGAGTGCTGGTTTGCTGGTGTTTTCGCACCTGCGGAAGGGGAGTCGCAGGTGCGGTTACGTAGGAGCGGGGAGAAAGGTCGCAGGTGCGATTTTGCATGTGTAGGGAATGGTCCGTAGGTGCGAGGGGTTTGTCGCAGGTGTGGAATGTGTATCGCAGGTGCGGAAATTGTGAGACCCCATGGGAGATCGCAGGTGCGGAAGGGGCATCGCACCTGCGAAGCCGCCGGTGCGAGTAAGTGATCGCAGGTGCGATAATCACTGGACAAAAAGTATAAAAACCAACCTTCGCGAATTTTAGCCACCTTTCTCAATATTTCATTCGGGTTTCAATCTTTTGAAGAGGAAATTCGATAGTTCTTCACCAAGGTAAGATTTTTGGACTCTAAACTCGTTTATATGTCATCAAAGGTCGGGATTATGGTGTAAATTCGTGGAAAAACAGTAGAAAACTTGGGTTTTAGGGCTTGAGAGTAAGAGACCTTTAGGGGTCGATTTGAGGGGTCAAACGAGCTCCGATTTTGGTGTTCTTTATATGTACGGAATCGTGGGAGGACGAAGAACACTTTTATGTAAAAATTTCTGAGTTTCGGGACATGGGACCGGGGTCGGGTTTTTGAGCTAAATTGATATTTTTCGATTGGGATTCACACCTTAAGCATAATTTGATGATAAAAATTTGAACTTGGTAGATTTGGAGCACTCGGAGGTCGAAATTTAGAGGCAAAGGCACTGCGGAATAGTTTTTAGCCGATTTTGAGGTAAGTAACGTTTCCAAACCTGGTTCTGAGGATTCGAAACCCCGAGCTAAATGATTTATGACTATTGTTGAGGTGACGCACATGCCAAGTATCGAGCGTGCGGGCGTGCACCGAGTATTTGTGGCATGGCTTATCCCATGTCCCCGCTTAGTGATTATTCCGTGATGATATTTGTCCATCTATTAATGTGGTAACTGTGAACATGTTAGAAATCATATTAAGTATAAATGCTAGGCTTCACGCCGGAAAAGCTAAGACCCGAGTGGTCGTATATTGCTGTCTCATGTTGCGATTATTTGATGTCATATACTCAATCTTGTTATAGCATATCATTTCATATCTCAGTCTCAGAATTGTTAATTACATGCATATTTATCATTGTTTCGGGCTGACGGAGGCATTTGTGATCCATGTGAGTGAGACTGAAGAGTAATGACTGAGTGAGGCCGAGAGCCTGTTATTGAGACAATTATGAGAATGGACTGCATACTGCAGTGATATTTAAATCATGCCTTCGTTGGATTGATATGGCGCTTGGGCCACTAGGGCCCCTCCGGAGTCTTTACACCCCCAGTGAGCGCAGAGATATTAAGGGATGGATCTTCCCTGGGCATGGATCTTGTCCGAAGTGATAAGGGATGGATCTTCCCTGGGCATGGATCTTGTCCGAAGCTTTGTTTATGAGAGGGATGGATCTTCCCTGGTTATGAAAATTTTCCGAGTGTTATATTCCGCAGATGGATCTTCTCCGTGGGGGCTGGACTGGCCTTTTTTTCTCAGTACATAGTGACCACGGTCACCGGTGTTTATGCATATTCCGGGATGGAACTTCCCTGGGCCTGAGAGCCATATATAGTACTGAGTGGACTACTGTGGGAGAGATGTGAGCACTATGTGCATGTCCATACTGGTTTCATAACATATATTTTATGATGGCATGTAGAGTATACTTGCATACTTGGCATAGTTACTCATCCTGATAAACTGTTAGTATGTCTAAATTCTGCATAATATTTATTGTAACGAAATTGAGGTTTTGTCTGTCACTACCTCTCAGCCCATAGTTTGGGTTCGTTACTTCTAAGTTGGTGTACTCACATTACCCCCTGCACCTTGTGTATAGATCCAGGTACATCGGGACCCGGTAGCGGATTTTGAGCAACAGTCAGAGTTTCTAGTGGAGTTGTCGAGGTAGCAGCTGGCGATCACGACCTCGCCTTCTCTTTCTTTATTCCACCTATTGCATTTATGTTGAGACAATGTTGTCCATTTCTCCTTTTCTTTACTTTATGTTATAGTGGCTCATGACTGAGTGACACCAGATCCGGGGATTGGAGGTTTAAATTTAGTTTTCAAATATTGTTTNTCGACTCCAGAATTGGGTCGTGACAGCGCGGCTTCAGATTTCCGAGAATATGGCTCTTTATAGGACAATGTGGAGGTCGAGCATTAAGGTGTTAAGCTAGGGAGTAGTCGAGAGTCCTTCCCTCTTTGTACCGGGTAGTCTGATAGAGTTTTGTTTAGGTTTGTTAGCGGTCTATGTTGAGTTCACTTTGTATTTTTGCATAGTTTTGTGTTATTGTCCTTTCACCTATTTGTTGTTGTTATTTTCTTTCTGGCATCTTTTGTTGTTGCATGCCTTCTCTTTGTTTCTTTTATGATATTACTGTCTCTCCTGTTGAGCCCAGAGTCTTCCGGAAATTGCCTTTCTATCCTTTTCGGGGTAGGGTAAGATCTGCGTACACTCTACTCTCCTCAAGCTTCACTTATGGGATTTTACTGGGTATGTTGTTGTTGCTGTTGTTTTTTTCAAATTCTTTTTATTATTTTGTACTTTTAATAGCTATAAGTTATTAATTTTTACTTCTACTAATACAAATCTGAATTTTCTACAAATCTAATAGCAGCTGATTGCACATAATTAAGTAGCCTCATAATATTTCGATTTCAGCATCATAATAACTTGTTGTGTTATGGCTTTTAAAATTTTGAATCTGTTTAAAATTCCAATCACTTAGAGGATTTCTCTTTGTAGGTTCGTGATTAACTTTTTTTTTTTTTTTTTTTTGCTTTGAAGTTATTATTACATTAATACATTTAAATTGTAGCGAATCTCTATCCTTAAAGGGTATTACATTAATACCCTTAAACCTGCTTAAATTATACCATTTTTGTCAATTTAACACTTAAACTATTGAGTGTCCCCAGAAATCTTCTGAACTATATCACCGCTCGTATAAAAAAACCCCATAGCATTAGTTGTAGTGCGTATGATACACGCCCTAATTAAATTATAAAATATGCCATGTGGCATGTCACGTGGGTAATTAATTTAATTAATACTAAAATCCACATAAGCGATAGGGGGGGGGGAGGTTATACGAGGAGGTATATAGCTCAGGGGGTTTTCCGGGACACTCGATAGTTTAAGTAGGAAACTGACAAAAATGATATAGTTTAGGTGGGTTTGAGGGTATTAGTTCTAAAAAAAATAGGACGGATTTACATTTTACATCCTAAACTCAGTAAGAAGTGTTGGGTGTTGTTGATGTCTTCGTCTAATACTCGAGCTAGATGGCCACTAACTAGTCCTTTTTATGTACTTACACCCAAATTTTTATTAATAAAGTCTTTAATACGACTATATACCAAATACCAAGAAAATTATTTATAAAGTATAAGGTTAGATACAACAACGTGACATATTATTATCTCATATGATAAAATATTTGTTATTACAGCATTATAACTAATATACCAAAGCTTTCATCTTTGTTGATTCAAAAGATACCCGATTACTTGAAATTTACCTATTGCGCCAGTGTAATAACATTTTTTAAACGAATGTATATATATATAGCTCAGTGGGTTTGAGGCTATACACATGATTCATTCTTATTCTATATTTCATATATATTTTTATTAACATACAGAATACACGTGCAATACACATATATTATTATTATTATTATTGTGTGTGTATATATATAGTGTGTGATATTTGTAAAACTTAATTTTCTTTTGTAACATTTATAGAACACTTCTAAGGTACTACTAGTGAGCCAAAAAATTGAATAAAATGCCCCAATTTCAATCCGTAGGAGTGGAGTAGTTCATAAAATGGCGTTCTGTTGCTGAAAAATGGGGTAGAAATGGCTTGGGTAGCCACTATTTAAGACGGTATTTATTTTTTATTCAGTAATTTTAATGTTGAACAAAAATAGCTACTACTTTATTAAAATTAATATGAGAAAACATTTTTACCCTTTCTTCCATTACATTTTTACTCTATCAAATTCGGGTATATCAGTAATGGAGATAACGTCTAGCCACTGTTTAATTTCTTTCCTCCATACTCACCAGTTATGCATATTGGAATAGTGCTCCAGGCATGGTCTACTGTTTTAATTTTGTCATTACTCTCTTTTAGAGAGAAAGATATTAAATTTCTATTTGGGTTCCAAATTAAAAAAATCGGATGCTTGGGTTAATGTAACAGAAAGATGTTATTGGGTTACAAAAAATGCATAGCAGAAGATATAAAAGAGTCATGATTTTGGTAGGTACTTTGAGGAACTCTTGAATAAGCACTATGATTGTTCAAAGATTAACGTGCTAGTTTTGTTACTAATTAAAAGCTAAGGATAATAGGTCCTTAACTTTGAATTTCAAGTTCAAAAGTAAATGACCACTTTGAGTTACAAGTTAAAAAGTTAAGGACACTTGGTCCTGAACTTCAAGTTTCAAGTTCAAAAGTTAAGGACACTTGGTCCTGAACTTTGACTTACAAGTTCAAAAGTTAAGGACACTTGATCCTTATCCTTAACTTTGAATTCCTAATTCAAAAGTTAAGGACACTTGGTCCTGAACTTAGACTACAGTTCAAAAGTTAAGGAAACTTGGTCCTGAACTTAGACTAACAAGTTCAAAGTTAAGGACATGCAGTCCTTAACTTACTGTTACAAGATCAAAAGTTAACTTTGACTTATAAGTTCAAAAGTTAAGGACGCTTGGTCATGAAGTTTGAGTTCCAAGTTCAAAAGTTAAGGACATGTAGTCCTGAAGTCCTGAACTTAGAGTTCCAAGTTCAAAAGTTAAGAACACGTAGTGCTGAAGTCCTGAAGTTAAGTTAAAAAAGTTAAGGACATGAGCAGAAGGGTATTTTCGTCCGGGCAGTTAAAATTTATTAAAGCGGTGGCTAAAGACTAAAGATATTTTAAACAGTGGCTTAAAAGTAAATACATGTATTAATAGTGGCTAACCGTGCACTTCCCCAAAAAATGGGGAGATTAATTTGTTATAGCTAGAGTTATTCGCTAAAGTTGCTTTAACTCGTGGTCAAGTTTTAAATAAGTATTTTAAGTGGTTATTTATGCAAATGCCCCGTTTTTCAGTCTCTATGATCGAGTAGTTCAAACTTCGTAAAAATAGTACAGGTTAGCCAGCTTTCGGATTGGTCATTCAAAAATAGCCAGCGTTTATCAAGTCATTGAAAAATAGCCACTATTTTGTTGTAACAGAGACCGGTCCAGCATAATATACTGGAGTTCGGTGCACGTGTGTATGAACTTCCAGCATATTATGGTGGAACTCCAACACGTGAAAAGTTCCAGTATAATATACCAGAGTATTTTCCGAATTTTGAACATGTTTTCGTTCAGATTTATCTTTACATGAAAAGTGACAAAATTCCTATTACTTTTGAAAGTGTAGCTAATTTTGAATGAGCACTTGTAAATCTGGCTATTTTTGAATTTCTCCCTCAAACTTCAAACTTCAAACTTCAAATTAGGTTATGTTAATTGATGAGCTTGTAAATTAGAGATTGAAATTTGATTAAACAAGGAATAAAAAAAAACTGTTCGAGAAAAGTATTTCAATTTTTTAAAAGGAAAATATCCCAGTGTACCTTTTTATTGTAAATGTAAAATGTATTTAATTATTAGCCCCTTTGGCTTTCTTGCTTAACGCCTTCATATTTTATCAAATCTAAATTCAAATTCAGTCCACTTTTATATCCTCACAAGTCACAGCGTTTACAGGGGAGGATAAATGCAAAATTTATTTAATTATTAGCCCATCTGGCTCAAATTTAAATTCAAATTCCATCCGCTTTTTATCCCAGTGTACCTTTCTTTACGGCTGAATACAAAATTTATTTAAATTTTAGCCCTCTTGGCTCTTTTTTGCTTAACGCATTCACGTTTTAAAAAAAAAAAAAATCTAATTCAAATTCCATCCGCTTTTTATATCCTCACTCTACTTTTGACTAAAGGAAGACGCTTGCTTTTCTCCCTTTCCTCTCCACTGTTTCACGCTTCTCTTCACTTTATCTCTCCAATTATTTGAATTTCCAAAAACCTCTCTCAAATATCTCGCTCTCAAAAGCATTTTCTCGAACATTTTCCTGGTGAAAGTTCTTCCATTTTTTATACTATTGTTAATTTACTTTTGCATTTTTTTTAATGCTTTAGTTTAACTCCTTTAGTAGTTTCGTTTGGCTAACTGTGGCGTTACAGAAGAAACGTAACTTCCGAATTTGCTGTTTTTTTTGTGCTTTGATTTAGTTGTAATAAGTCGAAATTTGTGTTAACTAGTGGAAATTTAAGTGTACGTAAGCATTATTTTGTTAGGAAAATGAGAATTTGAAGTTAAAATTGAAGTACTAAGGGATGCAATTAGAGAGTAGTTTGTGAACACGTTCTATTACGTGATTTTTTTTCTCTGTGTGTGGATAAAAAGCAGGTTCAGAAGCTAGAAGGACTAGTTAATTGATTGATTGAACAATTATTTGGTTCGGATAATGCTAAGGTTCTAAGCTTGAGGAAATTAATCTAGGTAAGTGTTATTGTCAGGAAAATCCGTAAATGAGAATGTAAAGTCAAAATTAGAGAGAAATTTGTGAAGACATTCTATTGTGCGATTCTTATGGATAAAAATACTTTCAAAACCTAAGAGGATTAGTTGATTGATTGAATATTTAAGTGAATGATTAATTCATTTACTTTATTTTCTGTAGACATTGTTCGAACTGGTTTATAGGGAATAGAGTTTAAATTGCAGGAGTAGGTTGTTGGTAATTTAGTGGATGAGGTGTTGACTAGTAAGTATAACTGAAAACAATTAGGGATGAGATCTAAGTTAAACAACTGACAGCAAGTTTTGTCATCAAAGTGATAAATTTGCTTAATCTTGGAGAGCTTACTGTAGCTCTACTCTTTTAGTTGAAGAATTTGAACTACATTGTGAGAATAATTTGTCGTGTTTATTCATATTTGATATGTTCAATCGCACGGGAAAAATAGGAATTTAAATGCATCAGTGTGCAAATCGATGCAACTGATTTAATAAGTAATTTTGAACTCTTAGGTGAATCGTTTCTTCTTTAGGTTCGTATGCAGCTTTATTGTTATTTTTACCTTATGAGACGTCTTAGCTTCTTTTAGATTAATTCCGATGAAGGTTTACTCTTTCAGCTTTATATTATGTTTGCTTTCGTATGTGCTTCTTGGGTTGGAACATAGGTTATTGATTATTGGTATGATATGTGACTAAATGGAGGGAAATGGATTGTAAGGATTTATATGGTGGAGCCCAACTAGCTTTGGATTGAGGCTTAGTTATTGTTGTTTTTTTTTTTTTTGGTTTGTGCTCGCTATCAAAATATAAAACACTTTAGATGTTATCTGTTCTTTTAGCGATTGTGTTTTAGCCATCTCATATATCTTTCTTTTTCAAAAATTCCGCTTTTCTTCTGTATCTAAGTGCAGTAGAGAAAATATTGAGTCTCGTTGACTATAAAGAGAACATGATTAATCTCCTGTCTCTCTACATATATGGTACCAGAGGCTATCCCTGTTTTTGCTACTTATATATCAATCTTGTACAAGTTAAGTGAGCGATATTTTGGTTGTGTTAGTTGGTTAAAATGCCGGAGATTCAGTTGGGCGCCCATACATTCAGAAACCAGGGAGTGGAAGTAGCAAGGTTTCACATGCACGACTGGTTTATTCTCCTCCTTCTTGTGGTGATCGATATAGTTTTAAATGTGATAGAACCATTTCACCGTTTTGTTGGATCTGACATGATGACAGATTTAAGATACCCTTTGAAAGACAATACCATTCCCTTTTGGGCTGTTCCGGTAAGTGCAACCCTCAAGACAAATTGTGTTTGGGACAATACATAGTTATTAAAGTAGTATGTGTTTTCTTATTTAAACTTCTTTAGTGGACATTTTATGATCCGTGTGTCTTTCAACAGATTATTGCCATAATCTTACCTTTTCTGGTCATACTTGTCTTTTACTTCATCAGAAAGGATGTCTACGATGTACATCAAGCTATATTAGGTATTATTTGTCCCTTGTGCGACTATCAGCTTTTGCCTGGTGGCAAATATATACAACCAGATCAGACTGATTATTCTGTGTACCTCTGTTCAGGATTGCTGTATTCTGTACTAATCACCTCAGTTCTTACTGATGCAATCAAAGATGCCGTTGGTCGACCCCGTCCGGACTTCTTTTGGCGGTGTTTCCCTGATGGAAAAGGGGTGTGTTTATTCATTGCTTGGAATCTCCTTTCTGTAGCAGTAACTGATATAACAGCATTTGCAACTATCAATTATAATTTTCTGTGTTTAGGTGTTTGATACAATCACCAGCAATGTCAAATGTACTGGCTTGAAAAATGTTATCAAAGAAGGACATAAAAGTTTCCCAAGCGGACATAGTTCTTGTGAGTATAACTATTCCCTGTCAATTGCATTGTTGGCATCAGAAAATTATGATTATCTCCTTTACTTCACCCTTTAAACAAAATGAGCACATATGGTCAGTTTGTCCTTTTTCCAATGAAACTTTCTCTGATATGCGAACTATTTTTTTCCTTTTCATTGATACTTTTATCTTCTCCATTCAGCAAAGGATTTCTCTGTAAGATTTTAGATTGCTTTTACTTGTAGTTAGTACAACTGCTCTTCAAATAATATATAAAATATTGGAGCAATGAAGCATCTATGCTCTGTTTTCAGTACAATTCAGTCAAGTACCTACCGAATTTGTGTAATGATTTGTAAATACCAAATAAAATATTTTTTGTTACTTTCTATCCTATTTTTCCCACATGTTTGACCTATGACGTTTTAATAGTTCACCTCAAATAGTTCAGCCACATTAAATAGCAAGTTCATAGGTGACAATGGCTTATGCTGGAATAATCTACTTAAGTACACATCTAACTCGTAACTCAGAATTGCTACAAGTGCATAGGTGACTGTGGCTTATGCTTCAATTTTTCACTCGGATATGACAATATATATGTTTCTCTATGTGGCTGTAAGGTGGCTGTTTTATCAAAGATCTCGGCTTGCTTCGAGTAAATTTTGAGTTCTTAGAGAAAACTGAAGCTTGTTGGCATCTGTTGGTATCATGTGATAGGGTCTTTTGCTGGTCTTGGCTTCCTCGCCTGGTACCTGTCCGGGAAAATCAAGGCATTTGATCAAAGAGGCCATATTGCTAAGCTTTGCCTTGTTTTCCTGCCCTTACTGCTTGCGGCATTAGTTGCAGTTTCCCGAGTTGATGATTACTGGCACCATTGGCAGGATGTATTTGCTGGAGGTCTCCTAGGTCTGTAGAATATGCACGAACATGTACATTTTCTAGTTTTCTTGTTTCTTATGGCCTTGGTTAGGGATACTTATTGTTTATTTTCTTTGTGCCATTTGTGCAGGATTGACTGTGGCTTCAATCTGTTACTTACAATTCTTTCCCCCACCATATGATATAGATGGTACTTGCTCACTATCATCATTATCTCTTTTCACAGTAATCCTACTTTGAATCAGCAAAAACAAAGAAATAGCCAGTTTACTAGTTAAAATCCCTAATGGTAGGCATTATAAATTTTTTGTGAAGTAAAACTGTAAATCAGTTCGACTGCCACGTGTAGAATGAGTTTGCATTCGTTGGATAAAAAACATAGAGAAATGTATATTTTTAGCCACTCCCCAAAGTAATAGCCGACAAAATGTAATTTTTTTATATATGTGTATTATATAAATATTTTATATACTTTTTGGCTAGCAAATGCAATTAGTTTCGGCCGACCGGCCAATTTTGTATTTTCCCAAGATAGTATGAAAGATATGCAAATGAGTTGCTCTGTTAAATTCTCACATTCTTGCAAAAACTCATAATACGTAATGATAACTGTTTGGAGGATATCAGATAGCTTCAGATTCTACTACTGCAGAACTCTAAGCATACTTTTCTCCTTTAAAATGCCTCTCCATCCTCAAGGGTGGGGCTGCACAGGTACTGTCCTTTTCGTCTGCATTAGAGAGTGGGTGGTCCATCCACAATTTGCATGTAAATTAGAAGTTATGAGGCGTTTAGCCATTTGACCTGCATAATTTTAAACTACAATTTATGATGTAGAAATATGTAATGTTACTGAAGTCAAGAGTGGTTTGCATGTTTGTCTATTTATCTCCATAAGAAGACATGGACTCATTAAAGGGCATCTAACAGAAATTAAGAACTAGCAGAAATGTTAGGCGGTGGACGCAAACTAGCAGGAAGAGATAAATTATTTTTTTGCTTAACGAATTTTTCTAGATGTAGCCTTTGTCCAGCTAAAGGACAAAAAACTGTAAATGAAAAATTAAGGGCCCAATATTACATAGCTTATTGCTGATTATTCATCCGTGGTTTATGCAAACCACAATAGTTTCCGAGCTTTATAGTCCTTCCATTCTTACAGTAGCATTTCCCTTGCATTTTCTATTAAATGTCATGCTTGTTTGTTTTGCTGTTATCTCCCTATGAGTTAAACGATTAGTATTTTCACTATTACTGGAGTACTATTTTATTGATCTGAAGACTTGGGAGAAGAAGTTGACATAATATGCCATCTTTAGTTGAACTCCTTATGGACATTTTGATACATTGCCTCTTCCCTCCAGGTAGGATGCCCCATGTGCATTTACAGAGGCTAGCAGAACAGCGCAGTGGTACACAGTCTACGACGAATAATCCAGGTTGTCTTACTATAAGGCAAGCCGAAGTTGACAGTGTATATGATCAACCTCAACATGGCATTGCTGTTTCAGGACTCAGTGCACGTGAGAGCGGACCTATCTTTGATGATGACGTTGAAAATGGCAGATGGAGGCATTGACGTCATGTTTCATGCATTAACTGTATAGATCAGAATAGGTATGCCGCACTCTTTTAGTTTTTGTAGGATGTGTTTGCTTCTCACAAACAGGTAGATTCTTTCAGGGGTTGCTTGTTTTTCCACTTCTGTGAACTTCTGCCCTTGTAGTTTTACATTTGTTTCTTGAATTTGAGTATTTGACTTAACGGACTGGCTGCGGTAACTGGTTAATGACGAGTTCTCAAGATTAGGTATTTTCCATGATTTCTTTCATTAACAGACAAGATAAAATGCGATGTGACATGGCATCACAATAAACTTTGGGTGAATAGACTATTAAGACGGCCTTATGGCCAAGATTATGGTTATAAGCTTTTGTTTAAGAGATAAAGACCGAGGTCTTTTCGTTGACACTTCATGAGTTAACCTTTTATTTTAAGTGTGGAGTTTTCTTGTTGGGTGTACGAACAAAGTTCCATATTGGAAGTTGATAATAAGGAGAAGCTACATATAACATGTAGTGATGCTCTTAATGGTGTGAGACATTTCGGAGCAAATTGTGTGAGCTTGGCCGAAAGCAAACAATAGCACACCATGTTAATAGTGTTTTTGGTTTGGCTTTTAATGTATTAAGTGTATGTGCTATTGTATATGATTTCTCCTTATTGGAGTATCTGCTCTCAGTTGTAATACACATGTTCAATTGGCTTAATAGCAGACAACCTTCTCTTATCTTCGTATTATCGAAAATGGTTACATAAGTTTAGATTTTCTGAGGCGAGGGTCTATTGGAAACAGCCTTTTTACCTCCACAAGGTAGGGATAAGGTTTGCGTACACACTATCCTCCCCAGCTACGTGGGAATATACCAGGTATGTTGTTGGTTACATATGTTTAGATATCAATTTGTCATCTTACTGGAGGCAAAACTTCCAAACATGCAGCCAATATGATAGTCTTTCATAGTTTGTTTAAGAAGGAATGATATTTGTTATATTAAAAAATAATTAAAGTTTAAATATCTTATTTTATTCTTAGTTACGTATTTTTATAGCCATAGAGATGTTAAGATTACAAATTTCAGCAACATGGGTTATGGTGGATGGATAAGATCCTTCCACCTTTAACTAGAGGTCTCGAGGTCGAGGCCTGGGTATGAAAAGAATCTTGGTAGGGAGCCCTTTCCCCTTAAAGGGGCTTTATGCAGTGCGAATTCAAATA
>ML386164.1:4012-21350 GCA_005239525.1 Nicotiana knightiana
TCTTGGAACAAGTCACGATGGCGTGCCCTTGTTGTTTTGGACACATCGCAACCGCGTCACATGAAATGCACCCGCGATTGCGACATGTGATTTTAATTATTGTTTGAAGTTAGGGTCGGGTCACATGAAATGCACACCCGAAATGGGGATTATATGTCACGACCATGCCACGGAAACCGTACCCATAGCCGTGATGATTTATTATTCGTGCGTCAAACAAAGTTTACATTTCCTAAATCACTTTATTGGAACAATTTTATCTACACTAATCCCAAGACAATAATAAAGCATAACTTATTCAACTTCTAACAATCCAAACCAACAAATAGTATGTTCACGTCATAAAAGATTTAAGCTAACAATTTCACTAAGGAAAAAATGATACAAAATGAAGTGAAGTCCATGGAGTACAAAGATAACACTGAGACAGTACACAATGTGAACTTTTCATTGAAAAAAAAAAGAAAAACATTTTTGTTCATTACTAACAAATCAATGAAACAAGAGTATCAAAAGATTAACATGGCTAAAAGGATTAGATTAATTACAGAATATGAATTTCAAATTACAGACTCACAAACATATGTATCTACCTTATTACGTGAATAATTATTCGTTTATGGTGGCTAAACATATAAACATGAGAAAATTTCCAATTACATGGCTACATAGAAGCCGACTAAGCAGTGACTCAGCCTATGAAATCTTTGAAGGAACAAACAACTACCAAACTAGAGTTTTAACCCAAACATAGCAGATTCAATAGAAGCCAAACATATTTTATATTTGAACAACTCTTAAAAAATGAAATTTCAGTACATACCTGAAGCATAGGAGCAATTTTTAACAAATCTAATTACCAAATAAAGGCCATAGACAGCAAACAGAGTTCAACGGTGAAGCAAACAACAACATAAATCAGCAAAACAACATGAATCGATTCCCAGAAACCTCAACGAGAACTCCGAACCAATGAAATTAGTGTAGCGAAAAAGAAAACTGGATTTTTAATTTCTCTTCTTGTTTCCTACTTTTGCGTCGAAATTCTGATTTCGCGTGTTCTGGGCGTCAACTCCGGCGACTACGATGATGACTAATCCGAGTCGTAGCTCCCATCACAGCCATTTTTTAGGTGAGAATGAGGAGGATTGCCGGAGATGGAGATGGAACGGTGGGGCTGCCTGGTTTGGGGAGATGAGAGTCAAGAAGAAGAAGGGAAGGGGAGAACGACGCAGCTGGGATTGGGGTCTGGCGGCAGAGGCGTGGGGAGAGGAGATGAGAGGGGGGTGCGGCGGCAGCCTCTTTTTCAGATTGGGGGGGTCCGATCTCTAGGTTTTTTTCTCTAGGTTTTAGGTCTAGGTTTATAGGTGAGGGAGATGGGTATTGGGCCGGACCGGGTCGGGTAGGTGGGGTTTTGGGTTCTGGACCGGGTTCCTTTGGGCTAGGCGGATTTTGGTAAAGAATTGGGCCTGATTGCTGGCCCAAGTCCAATTTTAACCTTAACAACCTTCTCTTCTTTTTATGCTTTTGCAGAATTAGCCACTTTAGACTCAAATTTAATTTAAATCTATTTCTTGGCTAGCCTATGCATTTATTTTATATAATGACGGACTAGTGCAACTAATTAATTAATTAACCTATGAATGCAATTTTTGATTTTGCTGAAATAACATCCGAGTTTTAGCCCACCTTATCACACCGCATGGCTTCTAATAGTTCCCCTACTAGCCATGCATATCAAGGATATTTCAATTCAACACCAAACTCAACAGCAAGATATTTCAAGGATAGAAATTTCAAGTAAAGAATTCCACATCTAAATAATGAATACAGAAATCAATAAAAGCAAGTAATTCAACGAAACATGTGATACAAGTTGCAAATAGAAGATGAGACAAGTAGACATGTGAAATTAGGTTAATCATGATGACTACGACGTGCTAAAGTAATTCAACTAAGTCATGAAAAGGAAACTACGTAGCTAAAACCGGAGTTCAAACATTTAGCCCGTGCATGCACTCGTCACCTTTCGTACATGGCCTTCACATATCACAAATTATCGCCACAATACCAAATCCTAAGGGGAGCTTCCCCCACACAAGTTTAGACAAGTCACTTACCTTAAACCACGCCCAATCAATGAATTAGAAGTCCTTTACCTAGATTTTCCAACTCCAAACGACTTGAATTTAGCCAAAATAATTTCATACTATAAATATAACAATAGGAAAGTTATTCCAATAATGAAATAATGAATTTAGATATGAAGTGAAAAATCGCTCCCAAAAGTCGACCTGGGCCCACGTCTCGAAACACGACCAAAATTATAAAAATCAAACATCTATTCGATATCGAGTCCAACCATACAAGAATTACACAAATCTGATATTAAAGTCTCACTCAAATTTCCAAAATTCGGCCTAAGAACTTTCCTCCATTTTTCTCCAATTTTTCAAAATGATGAAATCAAAGACATAAACATGGAATTTAGCCAAAACTAAGTAAGAATCACTTATCCCAATCACTCCCTTGAAAATCCTCCAAAGAATCGCCTTTTACCGAGCTCCCAAAATCAATTTGTGTTATGAACACAAACCCTCATTTTTGAGATTTAATATTCTTCCCAGAAGTCTCAACGCGATCGCGAAAATACCTTCGCGATCGCGAAGCACAACTCAATAGCCCAGAAATTTAACCCTACACGAACGTGGTGAACTGCCTCCTCAACATACGCGATCGCGAAGAACATCGCGTGACCTCAGCTGCTGCTTCACTTCCTGTTCGCGCATGTGACCCTACCCATGCGTTCGCGATGCACTGACTCCTCCAGCTATATGATTGCATAACACAACTGGCGATCCCATAGAACAAAATACGTAAGCTGCCCTAATTATCCTACGCGATCAAGGACCTTCCCCTGCAATCGCATACAAGGAAACCAGACACGGACACCAGAAAACTTCAGCACATCTCTAAGTCTAAAAATTGATCCGTCAACCATATGAAACTCACCTGAGGCCTGTTAGACCTTAAACAAATATACCAACAAGTCCTAAAATACAATACGAACTTAGTTGAAGCCTTAAAACACATCCACAACATCAAAACCACGAATCTCCCCCCAAATTCAAGCTTAGCAACTATGAAATTCCAAATTACGGAACTGACACCGATTCATACCGAAAATAATCCGACTGATACCAAATTTTTCACACAAGTCATAATTAACATTATAGACCTTTTACACCTTCCGGAATTGGAATCCGACCCCGATATCAAAAAGTCCACTCCCAGTCAAACTTTCCAAAATCTTCCAACTTTCGCCAACTAACGCCAAAATGACCTATGGACCTCCAAATCAACATCCGGACACGCTCCTAAGACCAAATTCACCCCACAGAGCTGTTGGAACCGTCAAAACTCCATTACAAAGTTGTATTTACACAAGTCAAACTACAGTCAACTCCTAGGAGTTAAACTTCCAATTTAGGGACTATGTGTCCCATTCCACTCCGAAACTCTCCCGAACCCAACACTAAGCGCACTGTCAAGTCACATAACCATAAAATTAAATATAGGGAGAGATAATTAGGGTATCAGGGCTAATATTCTCAAAATGACCGGCTGGGTTGTTACATCCTCCCCTCTTAAAACAAACATTCGTCCTCGAACGAGTATAGAGAGATACTTGAATTGGTGAAAAGATGAGGATAACGGCTATGCATATCATGCTCGGTCTCCCAAGTCTCTTTCTCGTTTGGCTGACCCCTCAATTGGACCTTAACTAAAGCAATGTCCTTCGACCTTAATTTTTGAACCTGCCTGTCCAAAATGGCCACCGGCTCCTCAACATAAGACAAATCCTTGTCCGACTGGATTGAGCTGAAGTCTAACACATAAATGGATTGCCATGATACTTCCAGAGCATAGAAGCATGGAACACTGGATGAAGTGCAGCTAGACTAGGTGGTAGTGCAAGTGTGTAGGCCGCCTCTCCAACCCTCTCATGAATCTCAAAAGTTCTGATATGCCTAGGTCTCAGCTTTCCCTTCTTCCTGAATCTCATAACGCCCTTCATGGGCGATACCTAGAACAAGACCCGCTCCCCAACTATAAATGCAACGTCGAAAATCTTCCTATCTGCATAACTCTTATGTTTGGATTGGGTTGTACGAAGTCGATCCTGAATCAATTTAACCTTTTCCGAAGCATCCTGAACCAAGTTTGTACCCAATAGCCTAGTCTCACCTGGCTTAAACCAACCCACTGGAGACTGGCACTGCCTACAATACAAAGCCTCATACGGGGCCATCTGAATGCTCGACTGATAATAGTTGTTGTAGAAAAACTCCGCAAGCGGCAAGAGCTGATCCCAAGAACCCCTGAACTCCATTACACACGCATGAAGCATATCCTCAAATATCTGAATAGTGCACTCGAACTGTCCATCCATCTGAGGGTAGTAAAATGTTGTACTCAACTCCACCTGCGTGCCAAACTCATGTTGTACGGCCCACTAGAACCATGATGTAAACTATGTATCCCGGTTTGAAATGGTAGATACCGGCACGCCAAGAAGCCTGAAAATCACGTGAATATAAACCTGAGCTAGCTACTGTGAAGAGTAAGTAGTCACCACTAGAATGAAATGAGCTGACTTGGTCAATCTATCCACAATCACCCAAATTGCATCAAACTTCCTCTGAATCCGTGGGAGCCCAACAACAAAATCCATATTGATCTGCTCCCATTTCCACTCTGGGATCTCTAGCGTCTAAAGCAATCCACCTGGCCGTTGATGTTCATACTTCACTTGCTGATAATTTAAGCACCGAGCTAAATATTCAATTATGTCCTTCTTCATTCACCTCCACCAATAATGTTGCCTCAGGTCTTGATACATCTTCGCAGTACGTGGATGAATGGAGTACCGCGAACTGTGAGCCTCCTGGGGAATCAACTCACGCAAGCCATCTACATTGGGCCCACATATCCTGCCCTGCATCTATAATACACCGTCATCTCCAATAGTGACCTCATTGGCATCGCCGTGGTCAACCGTATTCTTGAGGACAAGCAGATGGAGGAAAATCTAAAACTCGTATCGGCTCAGAAACATCCAATCTAACAACCTGGTTGGCCAAGGCCTGAACATCTAAAACTAATGGCCTCTCTGCTAGCGGTAGATATGCTAAATAGCGCGAACTCTTCACCTCGCGACTCAAGGCATCGGCCACCAGATTCGCCTTCCCGAGATGATATAGAAGGGTGATATCATAGTACTTGAGCAACTCTAACCACATCTATTGCCGCAAGTTAAGATCCTTATGTTTGAACAGATGCTGTAAACTTCGGTGGTTGGTAAGCCTCACACGGGACATCGTACAAATAGTGCCACCAAATTTTCAAGGCATGAAATATAGCTGCTAACTCGAGGTCGTGTACATGATAGTTCTTTTTATGCACCTTCAAGTTTCTAGACGCGTAGACAATCGCCCTACCATCGGGCATCAACACCACGCCGAGACCAATGCGCGATGCATCACAATACATAATATAATGCCCCGAACCCTAAGGCAACAGTAACACTGGGGCTGTGGTCAAAGCTATCTTGAGATTTTGAAATCTCTTCTCACCCTCCTCATTCCACCTTAACGGAGCACCGTTCTGGGTCAATTTGGTCATAGGTTCTGCAATAGAGGAGAAACCCTCTACAAATCGATGGCAATACCCTACCAAACCAAGAAAACTCTAGATCTCCGTAGCTGAAGACGGTTTGGTCCAACTTTGTGTTGCTTCAATCTTCTTTGGATCTACCTTGATCCCTTTACTCGATACTACATGACCCAAAAATGCCACTGAATCTAGCTAGAATTCGCTCTTCAAAATATTGCATAAAACTTCTTTTCTCTCAAGGACTGAAGCACAGTCCTCAGATGCTGCTCATAATCCTCCCGGCTCTGGGAGTACACCAGAATGTCATCAATAAACACAATGAAGAATGAGTCAAGATAGGGCTAAAATACATTGTTCATCAAGTGCATGAGTGTTTCTAGGGAATTAGTCATCCCAAAAGACATCACCGGGAACTCGTAATGTCTATACCGACTTTTGAAGGCAGTCTTTGGGATATCAGGTTCCCGAATATTCAAACGATGATAGTCTGAATGTAAGTCAATCTTAGAGAACACTCTGGCACCCAAATAGGTCATCAATATGTGGAAATGGATACCTGTTCTTCACTGTAACGTTTATCAACTGGCGATAATCAATACACAAATGCATGGAACAATCCTTCTTCTTTACAAATAAGACTGGAGCACCCCAAGGCAACACACTAGGCCGAATGAAGCCATTATCAAGAAACTCTTGCAACTGTTCCTTAACTCTTTCAAATGTGCTCGGGCCATACGATATGGTGGAATAGAAATGGGGTGAGTGCCCGGCAACAAATCAATACCAAAGTTGATATCACTGTCGGACGGCATGCCTGGAAGATTCGTCAGGAATACATCTGGATAATCCCTCGCTACCAGAACTGACTCGACGGTAGAAGTATCAACACTGACATCCTCACGAAAGCTAAATAAGCATTATACCCCTTCTAAACCATAACTGAGCCTTTAGAAATGAGATAACTATGCTAGAAACATAATCTAAAGAACCTCTCCACTCTATCTGTGGTAATCTTTGCATAGCCAGTGTCACGGTCTTGGCGTGAAAATCAAGAATAGCTTGACAGGGCAACAACCAGTCCATGCCCAAAATAATATCAAAATCTACCATACTGAACAATAATAGCTCGGCTCTAGTATTAAATCCACCAAGAACAACTAAACACGACTGATACATACTGTCAAAAATAATAGAATCTCCCATATGGACATGAGAACTCAAATAATCAGGGGATACACCCAAATGCAGAGCAAAATAAGATGACACATAGGAATAAGTGGAGACTAGATCAAATAAGACTAATACATCTCTTTCACAGACCAGAACAATATATGTGATGACTGAGTGGGAAGCAACAACCTCAGTCCTAGCAGGAAGAGCATAATATCCGGCATGGCCTCCCCCTCTAGGGTAACCTATGTCTGTCCGACCTCCACCTCTAGCTGGTTGTGCAGGTGAGGTGGTAGCTAGAGTGGCGACCACGGACAGAGAAGCCTTAGGACCTGGTGGAATAAGCAGAGCCTAAGTAGTCTGTGGAGGTGCACCCCTCCTGAATCTAGGGCAGTCCCTCACCATATGACGAGTGTCACCATACTCAAAACAAGCTCTAGGAGACGTGGCTGTTGTGGTTGGATCACGCCTGATCGGCGAGACGGACGGCTGAAAGCACCCCGTGTAGGAGGTGAACTAGCTAATGGCGGTGCATAATAGGGAGCCTGAGGCCTAGGAGGGGGCGAAATACCGCTGGAAGCTGGAAGTGCTGAATGTATAGGGCGACTCGTATAACCCCTACTGTGACGAGCTGCAAATAGGTCACGGGTACGACTATATGTGCCAAACTATCGAGACCTTTTGGCCTCCCTTTCCTCTCTCTCCTGGTTCAGCATACCCTCCAATCTCCTAGCGATCCCCACTACCTGCTGGTATGCGATGCCTATCTCCAACTCTTGTGTCATGATAAATCTAATACTGGGGTTAATCCCCTCAATAAATCGACAGACTTGCTCTAACAGTAGCAACTAAGGCTGGTGCATGCCTGGCCAAATCATTGAACCGGACCGCGTACTCCGACACGGTTATAGAACCCTTGTGCAATTGCTCAAACTCTGTGTGCCATGCATCTCTAAGACTCTGGAGAACATACTCACTTAAGAACATCTCTGAGAACTAAGTCCAAGTGAGTGAAGCTGCCTCGGCCAAATTACCCAACTCATATGCTCGCCACCACTGATAGGCCGCTCCTCTAAGCTAGAACGTAGTAAAGGCAACACCACTAGACTCTTCAATACCCATAGTACGGAGGATACAGTGGCACTCCTTAAGAAAACCCTGGGCATCCTCTAACGCCAAGCCACTGAAAGTAGAAGGGTGGTATTTCTTGCACCTTGAGCTTGAGGTGCTCCCCTACAAAATTTGTTGCCCTAACCTCGGGGTGAACTGGGCTACCGGATGTACTGGTATGACTTTGGGACCTGATCAACCTGAATCCGCTGCTCTGGGGTACGGGCGACGGGAGTCTGTGCTCCCCCCCCCCCCCCTCCTGAGATGTGGCAGGAGCAAGTGGGATCAATCCTGCTTGAGCTAAAGTGCCGAACATACTCAAGAACAAGGCGAGAGTCTCCTAGAGGGATGGAGCAGTAACAAGCATCTCAAGTGCCTGCCCTCCAACTAGAGCTACTAGTTGCTCCTCTGTAGCAGCTCGTGCAGGTGCTCTGGCTGCACCATGCGGACATCCTCGGCCTCTACCCCGGGCTCGGTCTCTCATGGATCTAGCAGGGGACACGAGTGTCTAGTCATCTGATCCAGCTATACGTGTCCTAATCATCTGTGAGAGACTAAAGAGACACAAATTTAGAATCCGAAGTCAAAGGTTTCACACGATGAAGAATCAAAGAAGTGACGATTTTCCTAACAGTTCCATATCCTCCCGAAGATAAGAACAGACATCTAGGTACTGATCCGTGCGACTCTACTAAACCTACTTGTGATGCATAACACCTATGAACCTTGAGCTCTAATACCAATTTGTCACGACCCCAAATCCTCTAGCTTACGTGATCGCGTAGAACAAAATACCTCAAATTCCCTTATTAGCCTATGCGGTCGCAGACCTTCCCACACGATCGCATACAAGGAAACCAGGCACAAACACCAGAAAACTTCAGCACATCTCTAAGTCCAAAAATTGATCTGTCAACCATCTGAAACTCACCCGAGACCCCCGGGACCTTAACCCAATGTACCAACAAGTCCTAAAACATGATACAAACTTAGAACAGGCCTTAAATCACATCCAACAACATCTAAAACATGAATCGCACCCCAACTTCAAGCTTAGCAACTATGAACTTCCAAATTTCGGAACTGACACTGATTTATACCGAAACAACTCCGATTAACACTAAATTTTGCACACAAGTCATAAATGATATTACAGACCTATTACAACTTCCGGAATCAAAATCCATCCTCGTATAAAAAATTCCACTCCCAGTCAAATTTTCCAAAATCTTCTAACTTTCCAACTTTCTCCAATTAACGGCGAAATGACCTACAGACCTCCAAATAAACATTCAGAAACGCTCCTAAGAGAAAAATCACCCCGCGGGGCTGTTGGAACCGTCAAAACACCATTCCAGCATACTCTTCACACAAGTCAAACTACGGTCAACTCCTACCACTTAATCCAATTTAGGGACAAATTGTCCATTCCACTCCAAAACTCTTCCGAACCCAACAACAAGTGCCCCGACAAGTCACATAACCACAAAATGAAATAGAGGGAGCAATAATTAGGGGATTCGGGCTAATACTCTCATAATGACCGACCTGTTCGTTACATCCTCCCCTTCTTACAACAAATATTTGTCCTCGAACGAGAATAGAGACATACCTGAAGTGGTGAAAAGATGAGGAAAACGACTATGTATATCAGGCTCGGTCTCCCAAGTCACTTCCTCGTCTAGATGACCCCTCAACTGGACCTTAGCTAAAGCAATGTGGCCTCAGCTTTTGAACCAGCCTGTCTAAAATGTCCACAGGCTCCTCAACATAATAAAAATCCTTGTCCAACTCGACTGGGCTAAAGTCAAACACTTGAGACAGATCGCCATGATACTTCCGGAGCACAGAAACATGGAACACTGGATAAACTGCAGCTAGACTAGGTGGTAGTATTGTCTGTAGACCACCTCTCTAACCCTCTCAAGAATCTCAAAAGGACTAAGAAACCCAGAGCTAGACCTAATTCCCAACCATGAATGCAACATCGTGAACCTTCCGATCCCCACAACTCTTCTGTCTTGATTGGGCTGTATGTAGTCAATCCTGAATCAATTTAACCTTTTCCAAAGCATCCTGAACCAAGTTTGTACCCGATAGCCTAGCATCACCCAGCTTAAACCAACACACTGGAGACCTGTAGAGCCTACCATATAAAGCCTCATATGGGGCCATCTAAATGCTCTACTGATAACTGCTATTGTAGGTTCACAAGAGTTGATCACAAGAACCCCCAAACACCATCACACACACACAAAGCATATCCTCCAATATCTGAATAGTGTGCTCGGATTGTCAGTTCATATGAGGGTGAAATGTTGTACTCAACTCCACCCGCGCGCCCAACTCAAGTTGTACAACCCTCTAAAACTGCGATGTAAATTGAGTACCCCGATCAGAGATGATAGATACCACCATGCCATGAAGCCTAACAATTTTGCGAATATAAACCTGAGCCAACAGCTCCAAAGAGTAACTAGTCACCACTAGAATGAAATGAGTTGACTTGGCCAATGTATCCACAATCACCCAAATTGCATCGAACTTCCTCTGAATCCGTGGGAGACCAACAACAGAATCCATAATGATCTGCTCCCATTTCCACTCTTGGATCTCTAGCTTCTAAAGAAATCCACCTGGTCTCTGATGTTTATACTTCACATGCTCACAATTTAAGCACCGAGCTACATATTCCATTATGTCCTTCTTCATTATCCTCCACTAATAATGCTTCCTCGGGTCCGGATACATCTTCGCAAAACCTGGATGAATGGATTACCGCGAATTGTGAGCCTCCTAGAGAGTCAAATCACGCAAGCCATCTACATTGGGTACACATAGCCTGCCCTGTATCCGTAATACACCATCATCTCCAATGGTGACCTCCTTTGTATCGTTGTGATGAACCATGTCCTTGAGGACATGCATATGGGGGTCATCATACTGACGCTCTCTAATACGATCATAAAGAGAAGACCTATAAACCACAAAAGCTAAATCTCGATTTGGCTCAGAAACATCCAATCTAACAATTTGGTTCGCCAAGGCCTAAACATCTAAGGCTAATGGCCTCTCTACTACCGGTAGATATGTTAAATAGCTCAAACTCTCCACCTTGCGACTCAAGACATCAGCCACCAGATTGTCCTTTCCGGGATGATATAAAAGGGTGATATCATAGTCCTTAAGAAACTCTAACCACCTCCGATGCTGCAAGTTAAGATCCTTCTCCTTGAATAGATGTTGTAAACTTTGGTTGTCAGTGTAGACCTCAAAAAGGACACCTTACAAATAGTGGTCGCCAAATCTTCAAGTCATGAACAATAGCTGCTAACTCGAGGTTATGGACATGATAGTTCTTTTCGTGCACTTTCAACTATCTAGACGCGTAGGCAATCGGCTTACCTTCGTGCATCAACAACACGCTGAGATCAATGCGCGACGCATCACAATACAAAGTATAAGGCCCCAAACCTAAAGGCAACACCAAGTCTAGGGCTATGGTCAAAGCTGTCTTGAGCTTTTGAAAGCTCTCCTCACACTCCTCAGTCTTCCTGAACGGATCACCCTTCTAGGTCAATCTAGTCATAGGTGTTGTAATAGACGAGAAACCCTCTACAAACGACGGTGATACCCCGCTAAACCTAGAATACTCTAGATCTTCATAGTTGAAGACAGTATGGGCCAACTCTACATTGCTTCAATATTCTTTGGATCTACCTTGATCCCCTCTCTCGATACTACATAACCCAAAATTGCCACTGAACCTAGCTAGAATTTGTACTTCGAAAATTTTGCATATAAATTCTTTTCCTTCAAGGTCTGAATATAGTCCTCAGGTGCTGCTCATTATCCTCCCGGCTCTGGGAGTATACCAGTATGTCATCAATAAACACAATGAAGAATGAGTCAAGATAGATCTGAAATACATTATTCATCAAGTGCATGAATGTTGCTCGGGCATTGGTCATCCCAAAAGACATCACAAGGAAATCATAATGTCCATACCGAGTCCTGAAGGAAGTCTTCGGGATATGTGGCTCCTGAATCTTCAACTTATGATAGCCTGGATGCAAGTCAATCTTAGAGAACACTCTGGCACCCTGAAGCTGATAAAATATGTCGTCAATAAGTGGCAATGGATACCTGTTCTTCACTTTACCCTTGTTCAACTAGCGATAATCAATACACATATATATAGAACCACCATTCTTCTTTACAAATAAGACTGGAGCACCCCAAGGTGACATACTGGGCCAAATGAAGCCCTTATTAAGAAACTCTTGCAACTGTTCCTTTAACTGTTTTGACTCTGCTAGGGCTATATGATAGGGTGGAATAGAAATGGGTTGAGTGCCCGGTAACAAATCAATACCAAAGTCGATATCTATGTTGGACGGCATGCCCGAAAAATACGCCGGGAGTATATCTGAGTAATCCCTCACTATTGGAACTGACTCGACGGTATGAGTATCAACATTGACATCCTCACGAAAGCCAAAATAAGCATTACACCCCTTTCAACCATAGTCTAAAGCACATCTCCACTTTATCTGTGGTAATCCTAGCATAGCCAGCGTCACGGTCTGGGCGTGACTATTGAGAATAACATTATAGGGTGACAACTATTCCATGCCCAAAATAATATCAAAATCTACCATACAAAGAAACAAAAGATCGGCTCTGGTCTCAAAACCACCAAGAACAACTAAACACGACCGATACACACGGTCAACAATAATCAAATCTCCCACAGATGTGGGCACATAGACAGGAGAACTCAAAGAATAACGGGATAAAATACGGAGCAAAAAATACGGATGCATCTCTATGACAGACTAGAACAATACTTGTCATGGCTGAGTCGGAAGCAATTGCCTTCGTCCTAGCAGGAAGATCATAATATCTTGCCTGGCCTTCCCTTCTAGGGCAACCTCTGCCTGCCCGACCTCCACCTCTAGCAAGCTATGCAGGTGCGATGGCAGCTGGAACAACGACCATGGACCTAGAAGCCTGAGGACCCGGTGGAATACGCGGATCTTGAGTAGTCTGCGGAGGTGAACCCCTCCTGAATATGGGGCCATCCCTCACCATATAACGAGTGACACCACACCCAAAACAAGCTCTCGGAGGACATGTCTATTATGGCTTGATCGGGCTTGATTGGCTGGATTGACCATTGAAAGCACCTCGTGAATGAGGTGCACTAGATAATGGAGGTGCATAATAGGGAGCTTGAGACCTAGGAGTGGTTGTAATACAGCTAGAAGCTAAAAGTGCTGAATGAATAGGGCGACTCATATAGCCCCTATTATGACGAGCTACAACTGGGGCACTGATACCACTATATGTGTCAAACTCTTGAGACCTCTTGGCCTCCCTCTCCTCTCTCTCCCGGGTCAGCATACCCTCCAATCTCCTAGCAATCCCCACTACCTGCTGGTATGTGATACCTATCTCCAACTTTTGGGTCATGCTAAATCTGATACTGGGGTTAAGCCCCTCGATAAATTGACGGACTCGCTCTAACAGTAGCAACTAAGGCTGGTGCATGCCTGGCCAAATCACTGAACAAGACCGCATACTCTGACACGGTCATAGAACCTAGGCGCAACTGCTCAAACTCACGTACCATGCATCTCTGAGACTCTAGGGAACATACTCTGTGAAGAACATATCTAAAAACTTAGTCAAAGTGAGTGAAGCTGCCTCGACCAGACTACCCAACTCATATGCTCGCCACCATTGGTAGGCCTCTACCTTAAGTTGGAACATAGTGAAAGCAACTCCACTAGACTCTTCAATGCCCATAGTACGGAGAATACGATGGCATTTCTCAAGAACACCCTGAGCATCGTCTAACGCCAAGCAACTGAAAGTAGGAGGTTGGTACTTGGTACTTCTTGTACCTCTCGAGCCTGAGGTGATCCCCCTCGGAAGTTGTTTCCCTAACCTCGGGAAGAACTAGGGCTACCGGTTGTACTGGTATGACCTCATGGACCTGATCAACCTGAACCCGTTGCTCTAGGGTACGGGCAGCGGGATTATGTGTCCTTCCCTTAGCGTGAGATGTGGAAGGAACAATTGGAATCAACCCTGCCTGAGCTAAAGTGCCGAACATGCTCAGGAACTGGCGAGAGTCTCGTGGAGGGATGGTGCAGTAACGGGCATCTCAGGTGCCTGCCCTCCAACTAGAGCTACTGGAGGCTCCTCTGTAGCAGCTCATGGGGGTGCTCTGGCTGCAGCACGTGGACTTCCCCGGACTTTCGTGGCTCTAGCAGGGGGTGCGAGCGTCTGGTCATCTGATCCAGCTTTACGTGCCCTCACCCTCTATGACAGAATAGAAAGACATAAATTTAGAATACGAAGTCAAAGGTTTCGCGGGATAAGGAATCAAAGAAGTGAAGATTTTCCTAACAGTTCCATAGCCTCCCGAAGATAAGTACAGATCCACGAGACTCTACTAAACCTGCTTGTAACTCATAACACCTATGAACCTAGAGCTCTAATACCAACTTGTCACGATCCCAAATCCCCTCCGTAGGAGATCGTGACGGCACCTAGAATCTAAGACTAGGTAAGCCTAATAAAACATGTGGAATAACTGAATAATAATTTAAATCTCAAAACATCAACAACTATATGAAATGAAATATGTAACTCAACATGTACATCTCCCAAAACCTGGTGTAATGCAAGTCACGGTTGTAGATACAATATTCAACACTCTTATACATCACTGTAAACAAATATGTAAAGAAATAAAAAAAGAACAGGATAGAAGGGGACTCCGAGGCCTGCGGACGCGAGCAGGTGTACCTTGAAGTCTCTACTAAGGAAGCCACGCAACGCGCTAACATCGAGGTTGATAGGATGTACGTGGATCTGCACAAAACATGTGCAGAGCGTAGTATGAGTACACCACAACTGTACCCAGTAAGTACCAAGCCCAACCTCGGTAGAGTAGTGAAGAGTTTAGGTCAAGGACCTATTGGACATAATAAGAAGAAAATAAAAGATATAATGATATAATAAAATGACATGAATGTGAACAATAAAGAATTTACAGGAAGTAACAACACGGAATCAAGGAAAGCTAATAGAGCACGAAATGAAAACAAGAATTTTACATGTTAAGATAACAACAACCAAGCAATACAGAAAATAAAGAAGATCAACAGGGGCACTCCCGAGGTACTGCTTTATAGTCCCGAATCATAAAATAACTCATTGTCTTTTCTTATATCACCGCGGGAGCCTTTATATTTGGTTTTAAAACATCATTTTCCTGAAATAGCATCCGGTGTTTTAGCCTACCTTATCACACTGCATGGCTTCTAGTAGTTCCCCTACTAGCCACGCATATCAAGACAACCTTATCTCATCGCATGCGTTTCAACACCCAGACCTTATACCACTGCATGTGTATCAATAATCACAACGGCACGGCTGAAACCTCGTGCAACTGATGCAAAATTGATGCAAAATTGGGGATGCAATTCATATCCTCAAAGTGGAAGGAAAAGTGGTGAAGTAGCAGAGTCGTGCCACGACTATAAATAAGGCGCTTGTTGGGAGGCAACCCAGCCTGTATATCTTTTCATTAATTTTTATATNAGTAGCAGAGTCGTGCCACGACTATAAATAAGGCGCTTGTTGGGAGGCAACCCAGCCTGTATATCTTTTCATTATTTTTTAGTGTCAGTTTTATGTTGTTTTTATTTTGCGGAGTAGGGGAAGTCTGAGTACCCAAAAGTTGAAGCTGAGGGGCATGTTTGAGCTTAAGTGTGGGGTCATCCCGACTTTAAAGATTGAGAATCATGTCCGAGCTAAGCCCGAGAGGGTCTCAGGGAGTATTTCTCACCCTTGTTTTAATGTTTTTCTTCATGCATCGAGGACCATGCATAACATAAGTGTGGGGTGGGAAAACTACTTTCTGAGGTGTAATTGTATAAAATCATTATTTTTTAGAAAAATCTCGGATTTTTTTCCAACGATGGATCTGTTGGATAATTTTCTTGAGGGATAAAGTCCGATTTAAAAAAAATACCAAAATTTTTTTTGTTTTAGGTAGTGTAGTAATTCCCCCTTGGTTTTTCTTTGGACCACGGTTCTTTTCCAAGGGTGTAACTTGAATCGGGTACTTTAAATTATTTTTTTTTAGAGTAGTTAGGAAGAAACTAAGTAACTGAGAAATACCCTATGACATGTTTGATGCCGGCATATCAGTTTATGACATACATTCTGCTTTCCCTTATATTTGGTTTGACATGTGATGCTTGAGTAAAAGTAAATAAATAGCCTATTTTGTGACGCCTTAGCTCAGTTGTTTGACTTGTATGCTACATAGTGTAATATTTCTTAATTCTCTCAATTTTATGTGCTTTCTTGACTTGAGAGTTGAATAAAACCGTTGTGATTGAGTCATGTGCAATGTGTGAGTGAGGTGTAGTGATTTTCTATGTTATCCTGTGTAGTCTAGAACTTGCCCCGTGTGTTAATCGAAGCGAAATTGTAGGATATTCTAGTCTAGGATATGATGTAGGAATTTTCTTGTTTGATCATGGGCTAGCTTGTCACATGAAAATTAAAAATTTCCATTGCTAGCCCCTTTGAGCCTTTAGACCTTTTCGTTGGTACCCACATTACAAGCCGTACCCCTATTTTGTTCTTAAACTAAGATTTTTGCACCTTTTCCTCCTAAGCACTTAGTTGCTAAAAGAAGTAAGGTGGGATATTGGGGATTAACGTTTGAGTGAAGCCATGGAAATGCCTGTTAGTGCACTAAAAATTGTATTCAATAGTCACTAGCCATTGAATCTTCATGTATGGATTACGGTAGGAAAGAAAGAAAAAAATGATAGTAAAAGTATGTACAAAAAGACACACACCTCCAATTTTTATTAATTTGTGCTAGTGAAAATATAGAAGTGCTTAATTGAAAAAGGGATATGTTGAATATGAATTGTGGCAAGTGAATTGGTTGAGAAGAATATGTGTTGATTTGTGAAGGTAGTGTATTAAAGTGCTTAGGAGGGTTAGTCACTATTCCTAAATATATCNAGTCCTAATTGATCCTAGATTTGGCTAACTTGAATTAGTGGAGATCTACACTAAGGGCAAGCTTATGGTACGACCACGGGATGCATATGAATTCTTTTTGAGAATGAGTGAATTTTTTCAATTGTGTGATGTCCTTAAATAATGTTCAAAAGCATATTTGAATTTGTGGACTAGTTATATTCACTCTTTTGTTGTTGGCGAGGGCACATGATCTCATGAACGATTGGTAATATTGTAATTTTCTTGTTGGGTAGGTGCGTGAATTGAGAGGGCTTAGTGGTTGCAAGTCGACTCTTGAGGTTGGGTGGTTGCAATTAGG
>ML386164.1:26893-38136 GCA_005239525.1 Nicotiana knightiana
GTAGAAGTAAGTACATCAAGAAGAACCAGGTTCTTCTATTGAGACAACACTCGAAAATTGGGTAACACACAAAGTAACCTATCTTCTTGTGTAGCATTGACATCTAAAACAACAATTGGTATCATAGCAGGTTATTCTTGAAAGGCTAACACCTTGGAGAAGATCAAGATGAGTGCACCACCTGGAAATTGGGAAGGTCAATCAACTGCAAGGCCACCACTCTTCAATGGCCAGTATTACTCTTGGTGGAAAAACAGGATGAAGGACCACCTGATTGGAGAAGACTATGAACTCTGGGACATAGTCACTGATGGTCCTCTAGCTACCATGATGAAGACTGCTGAAGGTATAGATATACCAAAGACTAGAGCTGATTGCACTGCTGAGGATCTGAAGAAATGGGAGAAGAATGCAAAGGACAAAAAGTGGCTAGGGTGTGGACTAGGTCCAGACGAGTACAACATAATCCAAAGCTGCACCACTGCCAAAGAGATTTGGGATACCTTGCAAGTAGCCCATGAAGGAACACCTCAGGGAAAAAGGTCAAGGGTACTCTACTATACTACCAGTATGAAAACTTCACTATGAAAGAAGGAGAGACTATCCAAGAGATTTACACAAGGTTCACAACCTTGACTAATGAACTGAAGTCTCTTGGAAGAGTCATTCTTGAAGACGACAGGGTTGAGAAGATCCTAACAAGGGTCTTGCCTATTTCCTGGGAAAGCAAAATCACTGCTATCCAGGAATCCAAAAATATGGCAACCCTGAGATTGGATGAGCTGATTGGAAACCTCACTGCCTATGAACTGAGAAGGCAGACAATGAAGATGGATGGTCCAAAGAAGGAAAGGAGTCTAGCACTAAGAATCACTGAGGGAGCAAATCTGGAGGATGATGAGATGGCCATGATCACCAAAGAATTCAGAAACTTTCTCATGAGGAAGAAGGGCATCTCTAGAGGAGGAAACTACAACAAAGCAAAAGCTCTAGAAAGGCCAACCAACGAGGGATGCTATAAATGTGGTAAGACTGACCATCTCATCAAAAACTGTCCTCAGTGGGAAGTAAAATGGAAAAAAAGAGAGATATTAATCAATGAACAGGAAGAAGGAACAGGTCCAACCCAAGAAAACCACAACAAAGCCTATGGTTGCTGCTTGGGGGGGAAAGTTCAGATGAGGAATCAGAAGATGGGGAGACTGAAGACCAGGCGCTCATGGCAATTGGAGAATCTGATGAGGAATCACATGAAGAACCAGAGGTAAGTATCTCCCATCTTAAAAACAAAGTAAAGTTCTTATCTAAGGAAAAACTCTCTGAGTTGATACTTGATTTCATAGATGATTCTGAGGAAACAACTAAATAGAAGGATCAACTATCTAAAGAATGTGCAATGCTAAAAGCAAAGTGCATGAACCTAGAAATCAGAGTTAGTGAATCTGAAAAGAAAAACATTGACTTGTTGAACCATGTTCATCCACTTGAAACTGAGATTCTAGAACTAAAATCTAAAAACTTAAAGCTAAAGTTAGGATCCAGTAAAAAGGTTGTTGATTATTCTTATATCATGTTAGAAAAAAATGTGGGAAAACTAAAAGATAAGATGTATGCCAAGGATGAACAGATAAGAACTCTTAATGAAGAACTTGCAAAGTTAAATATTAGATCGAACTTGTAAATGGAATAAATCCTCTGATGCAATGATATGGGTTCAAGAGAATCATAATAGCAACAGGAGAGGGATTGGCTTTGGAAGTCAATTGCCAAAGTGGGATCCCAAAAGCAAGTATCTCACTCTCCCTAAGAATAAAATCTACACCCATTGTGGTAAGACTAGACACTACAAATATGAGTGTACTGCAAAAGAGCAGGCCAGTCGAAAAAATAAGAGGTTTGTATAAGGCAAAAACTGGCTACCAAATTGGGCCAGGAAAAATTTGATTCATCCATTCTCTCATAGAAAAAGACCCAAACTAGTTTGGGTTCTTAAAACTAACCCCTGATTCTTTTGTAGGTTCAAGTGAGAGGAGGCAGCCAAATTTGGTATTTGGATAGTGGCTTCTCAAAGCATATGACTGGGAACACCGAACAGTTCCTTTCACTTGAAAGTCTCAAAGGAGGAAATGTCTCCTTTGGAAACGGAAAGAAAGGTGAAATTATTGGGGTTGGTAAGGTAAGTAAGGATGACACACGATCCATCGAACATGTGTATCTAATAGATGGCTTGAAATATAGCCTGCTCAGTGTATCACAACTGTGTGACAGAGGTAACCTGGTTTCTTTTACTTCCACAAAATATTTTGTGATTAACCTACTTACTGACAAAATTGTTTTGCAGGGAAAAAGAATGAATAACATTTATATCATATACTTGTCCACACTGTCTGAAAATGAACTCACTTTCCTAAGTGTGTTGGACAGTGATCCCCTCCTGTGGCACAAACGACTTGGTCATGCGAGTCTAACTCAGCTTAACAAACTAGTCTCTAAGGACTTAGTGGTAGGACTNATACCACCAGCACGTTGGAACTGGTTCATATAGATCTATGTGGTCCTATGAGAACTCTAAGTAGAGGTGGTAAGAGATATGTGATGGTTCTAGTTGATGATTATTCAAGGTTCACTTGGACCTTATTCCTGGCATCTAAGGATGAAGCATTTGATATGTTCACCTCATTTGTCAAGAAAACTCAAAATCAATTAGGACATCAACTAGCATCAATAAGATCTGACCATGGTACTGAATTTGAGAATGCTAAGTTTGTTGAGTTATGTGATGAACATAGTGTTAATCATAAATTTTCTGCTTCTAGAACGCCACAGCAAAATGGGGTTTTTGAAAGGAAAAATATAACTCTTGAAGACATGGCAAGAACCATACTTCTATCTAGCAAACTACCTCACAGTTTCTAGGCTGAAGCAATAAACACTGCTTGTTACATAATCAATAGATGCATGACCAGACCTCTGGTAGAGAAAACTCCCTATGAATTACTTAAATGGAGAAATCCCAACATATCCCACTTTTGGGATTTTGCTTGCAAGTGTTTTGTGCATAATAATGGCAAAGATTCCCTAGGAAAATTTGACCCCAGAAGTGATGAGGGAATTCAACATATGCAACTTGTCCCTGATCCTGCCCCACAGCAACAAGACACCATGGAATTGTCTAGGAATGAACAGCTGGTACTCAAACCACACAGATATTAGAGTTCTCACCCTCTTGAGAACATCATAATAGATTTGCCACCGGAATCAAAACAAGATCATCCTTGAAATATTTGTGTGCGTTTGATGCCTTTCTATCCATGATCGAACCAAAGAACATTAGGGAAGCCCTACAAGATGCTGATTGGGTAAATTCCATGCAAGAAGAGCTGAATCGGTTTGAAAGAAGTCAAGTATGGCATTTGGTACCCAGGCCACTAGACATATCAGTGATTGGCACCAAGTGGGTCTTTAGGAACAAGCTCGATAACGATGGAACTGTTACAAGGAATAAGGCAAGACTAGTTGTTCAAGGGTATAGTCAAGAAGAAGGAATTGACTATGATGAGACCTTTGCCCCTGTGAAAAGACTGGAGGAAATCAGANTAAAATTCCTACTAGAACATGGGTACAAACGAGGCAAAATTGACAGTATCTTGTTCTTAAGGGAAAAGGGTAAGGATCTCCTGGTTGTGCAAATATATGTGGATATATTATATTTGGGGTGACTTCTGAAAAATTGAGCAAGGAATTTGCTATGCTAATGGGGAGTAAGTTTGAGATGAGTATGATGGGTGAGCTAAACTTTTTCTTAGGCTTGAAAATTAAGCAAAACCCAAATGGAACAATGATCCACCAACAAAAGTACATGAAAGAATTGCTCAAGAAGTTTAAAATGGAAGACTCAAAGGAAACAGACACTCCCAAAGCCACATCTACAAAATTGGATGTGGATGAACCTGGTTCATCTGTTGATCAAAAGCTATACACAGGGATGATTGCGTCTCTATTATATCTCACTGCCAGCAGACCTGATATTGTGTTCAGTGTGTTTCTATGTGCTAGGTTTCAGGCAAATCCAAAGGAGTCCCACCTCACTGCAGTGAAGAGAATTTTGAGATATTTGAAAGGCACCACTGATTTGTTCCTTTGGTATCCTAAAGGTAGTAATTTCGACCTTGTAGGATATGCTGATGCTGATTATGTAGGCTTCCTGGTTGACAGGAAAAGTACTTCAGGTATGGCTCACTTTCTGGGTTCATGCCTTGTGTCTTGGGCTACCCAAAAACAAAATTCAGTAGCCTTGTCTACTGCTGAGGCTGAATATGTGGTTGCAGCCTCCTGCTGTGCTTAGTTGTTATGGATCAAACAACAACTCATGAACTTTGGTATATATGTGGGATGCATTTCTATTTTCTATGATAACACTAGTGCCATTAGTATGACGAATAATGGGGTTCATCATAAGAGAACTAAGCACATAGATGTTAGGCACCATTTCCTGAGGGATAACTATGAAAAAGGAATGATCTCAATTGAATTTTGTGCTACTGATCAACAAATTGCAGATATATTTACTAAAGCACTGATTAGGGAGAATTTTGAGAGAAACAGGCTTGAATTAGGGATGATTAAAATCACCTGATTGAAAAAAATATTTGAAAAAAAATGGAAATTTTTTTTTTTGTTAGAAACACTAACATAGATTATCAACCAGTCTAATCGTTGCTCAGCATCATGACTTTACTGTCATACTCTCTTGCCATGTATTAGTATGATTCTTTGGTTGCTAATGATGTTTCTATATCTTTGTAAATTGATGCAAATTAAGGATTTCAACACGATGAACCTGGTTCATCTCTACTGGTTCATCTGACAAACAAGGTACGTGCTCATCTCCATACAATTATTGAACTAATTACAGTCACACATGAGCAGGATTCTATCTATATTTGGTTCATTTATAAGTCCTTGTACTAATCCCTAAATGAACTCGTTCCAAGAAGTCACATCAGTACTCAATTAGCCTAGAAGTAGGGAACTCTTAACCGTCAAATCAATGACACTCCTACAACTATTAGACTTCCACTTGAATAAATTTTCTACGCGTTGTATAATTAATAGCCATATATTATATAAGGGTCATAATTACTATCCTCTTCATAAAGTAATCGTCGAACCTAGATCATTAGTCTTCAAACCCAAAAACTGATCACTCTTTCTTTTATTCCTAAACTTCACTCATAATCATGTCTTCACCACCATCTGCTTCATCTTCTTCATCACCCATTCGTGATTATGATTGAGGGAGTTATGAATTAGATTCAAATTCTCCATCGGTATACAGTTCTCAATCTTCAGAAAAAACCACAACCCCTGAAAACCCTCTTGTTCCAGAACCCAGTTCTTAACCTAACCCAGCCCCTTGTCGTCGTCGTGTTAAGGTTCTTGACAGAAAATCAGTAGCTTCTAGGTCACGTGCAAAATTCTTGGAGGAAATTCTACAAGTTGAAAAGGATAAGAATTTTGAATCATCAAGTGAATCTTTTAAATCAGCCAACGAGGATGAAGCACCTGGTTCGTCAAATTCTGAACAAGGTAAACTCGAGGCAATTTCTGAGTCTTAATGCTGAGAACAGGTTTGTTCTGGTTGGGTCGGTAGTGGAGGTTGAAGTGCCTAGTAGGCAAAGAAAATCAGAAAAAGGTAAAGTTCTTGAGGGAAAGGGATTTGGGGAGGATGGTACTACATTGACTATTTGTGGTCCCATTCTTGAGAAGGTTGGAAAAGATGTCATAGAGATAGGGAAAGTGTAGTCGAGGAAGCAGCGGCAGGTCTAGCAAGCTTGAAAAAAGGAGCAGATAAACATGGTTCATCTGGGGATAAAACGTTGGCTGAAAGGCTAAGGAAACTGGGGGAGTCTTATAACCCCAAGAAAAGAAGGAATCAGAAGTCCAAGAAGCCTGCTACCCTAGTTCCTTCCAAGAAGAGGAAAACTTCTGTAGTTGCTGATTCTCCTGTTCCTAAGGTGCGTGCTACACGTAGTGCTGTGAGAGAGGAAGAAGAACTGTTTGAGAAGGCTCTGCTTGAGAGCAAGAAAAAGAGAGCTACAAAGGGAAAGGCTAAAGTGGGAGAGCCTGTGGATGTTGTTGTTGTTGAAGAGGATACGATGGACCTGGTCCATCATGAGGAGCAGACTGCTCCTGTTGTGGTTGAGGCACCAAAATCAAAAAGGGCTAAGGCTTATTCAAAGAAGTCAGCTACAGTGTCTGCCACACTCACAATGTCTGTTAAAAGGACCAGGTCCAAGGCAAGAAAAGTGAAGGTCGTCGAAAAGGATGATGATAGAGAGCGGAGTGGAGAAGATGAGGGGGAAATTGGTGAGGTGACTACTGACAGAATCACCTTGTTTGGTAAAAGAACAATTCTGAAGGGAAAGTTGGTGAAGGATCTTGAGGAACCTGGGATGAGCCTACTGGACACACTGGATGTTCACGGGAGGAAGAACATGGTTCTTCATATTGAATGAAGGTTGGCTAGAGCTGAACTGGTGGAATTCATGGGTAATGCAGTAGTCAAAGACGGCAGGGTCACTACCCCAGTCAAAGGAATTCAAGTCTCCTTTGATTCTAAAGAACTGGAAGAAATTCTGCAAATTCCTGCTGAAGGCTACGAGGATTACACGAGGCAAAGATGGCCTAGTTTAGATGGTATGGCCTCAGCAATCAATATTACCAAATTCTTCAGTGACAATGAAAGGGAAATTGAACCCAGGCTAGTCTACAAAAGTGAAATGAAGCCAGAACACAAGTTGCCTTCGAGTTTGTCATCAAATTCTTGCTGCCAAGACAAGAACGAAGGCACATAGCTAACTATATGGATCTGACCTTGATGGAATGTTTGTTTAGGGGTAAGCAGATAAATTGGCCAGCATTCATCATCCAACTCTTGGACAGAGCTGTGAATGGAACAAAAGCACATGCGATTCCATATGGCTTTATTCTGACTGTTGTGCTTGCTCATTTTGATGTTCCTGTGAAAAAGGCTGAGATAGCTACTGCCAAGGACTATTTTGGGAAGGTGTTGTGACCAAACACACTCACGCAAGTATACGTGGCCTTCAAATAATAAAGTAGTGAGTAGAGTATCGTTCCNGAATTCGGGATATCTCAACCTCAGAAACTGACTCCTTAGCATAACTACTTTCAGGCCAACTTACTCACTCTAACTGAAAAAGTTTAATAAAGTCGCCAATCCATCATGAAACATGTGCCCTCACCACAAAACATGGAAAGATAGTCTGCACACTCAAATAAAATTTGAACGTAATTTAAGGACTTCAACAATAGATGAATTCTCTCACTCTCTCAAAGAAGTTCACATGCGCACAAAAGGTACCATATGCTTTCCCTTAATGTAAATCTCTACTAATGTAATCTTGCTCGATCTAAAATCAATTAGGACTTTTCATGGTTGTAATGTGGGCTAAGGGACGGGTAGGATATATTTAGGAATAGTAGTTCACCCTCCTAAGCACTTTAACACATTAGATAATCAACTTTAAGCGCAAATTCTTCAATCTCAACTTACTTTTTTCAACTAAAATCACTCCCTCCAAGGTTCCCCTTTTTTTTTCTTTTCCAGATTTTTCTTTCTTTCTACACTTCTACACTTCTCACTAGTGGTGTATTATTTTACAGAATAAGTGTACCCTTCTTCTTTTCATTGGTTCCACTCAAAAGCCACCCAAATCTCTTCTTTACTTCATTTAGCGCTCATTTCACAATTAAAGTGCTTTAAGAGGTAAAAGGATCAAAAGTCTCAATTAAGAACAAAAGGGTATAGGCTTGTAATGTGGGTGCCAAATAAAAAGTCTACAAGTTCAAATTGGCTTAATAGGGATGATTCTATTTGTGGTAGAATTACAGTTTAGAAGGATGAAAGAAGGCCTAAGATCATATTTCAAACCGAGCAAAACCTAGGATTTCGCTTCAACTCACATACCGGGCAAGTTCTAGACACAAATGTACTACATGAGACTTATACAAAAATCTCGCCACACACTGGCACATGATTCACTTAGAATGGCTACATTTCAACTTTCAATCAAAGCAAGTACGGAGTTAAGCCACAATTTTAATGCACATAGCACATCAGTTAGCACAGGAGTCAAGACAATGAGCTTAAGCGTCACACAAAAAAAACTATTCAACTCAAGGCAAAAAAAGTTCTCACAAACTCATGGAGAAAGTTATAATCCACATGCTCAGGTCTAACTCTGTTAGTATCAAACAAGTCACAGACTGTGCTGAATTTAGTCTGAGTTTTTACATCCTACACTACTCTAGAAAGAAAAAAAACTAATACCCGGTTCAAAAATTCATCCCTTGGAAAAGAACCGATGGCCAAAGAAAAACCAAGGGGGATTATTACCAACTAGACTAAATGTACTATCTACTCAAAGTTGTTACTCTATTTTTGTGCTTTTCTAAGGACCTTAACCCTCGAGAGAACTGTCTAGGTAGTCCGTCGTCGGGAAAAGTCCTTTATTTTCTGATTTTTTATTTTATTTTTATTTTATTTTTTTTATTTTTTATTTTTTTGTAACACTAACTAAAACTAAAAACTGAAAATAAAAACAAAAACTAAAACTAACTACTAAGCAAAACTAGTTAACACTAAGAAATTTATAAACCAATTATAAAAATTATACAACAATATCACAAGTAGCATACTTCCCACCCCACACTTAAGCANAACTTCTCCCATGGAATGGTCTTTTGTGCGGTCACCCCACACTTATTTCCAACCATCTAGCTCGCTTTTGCATTCTTCCATTGGCTTTGTTTTCTATGCTCATAAATAAATAAATAAAAAATGAAAGAAAACAAATCAGTTGGGTTGCCTCCCAACAAGCGCCTGATTTAACGTCGCGGCACGACACTGCTACTCTGTTCAGTCTGGGCGCTTTCTCTTCTTCTTTCTCCCATTAAGCCTAGCCTTTATACACGCTCTCAGAAGGTCTCTTTTTTCATCTCTGGCTCTTTTCTCAATCATCCTTACACACTCAGCTTGCAACACCACGTCATCCAACACAATTGTCCCATCCGAATCACTACAATTCACAAAAGGACTCTGCTCTATCCCCTTAAGTTCTACCGCTGTAACCATGCACAATTCCTCATAATGCTTAGGGAGATTAAGTGCTTTGTACACATTAAAAGTGATTTCCTCAGCGCCAAATCTCATCTTTAACTTCCTTTCCCTAACATCAATAAGTGCTCCACCAGTAGCTAAGAATGGTCGCCCCAAAATAATAGGTACTTCCTCATCTGCCTCGTAATCAAGAACAATAAAATCAGCAGGAAGAATAAACTTTCCCACTCGAACTAACACATCCTCAATAATTCCTTCTGGCATAACTAGTGATCTATCAGCCAACTGCAAAGTGATTGTAGTAGGTTTAAGAACCCCCAATTCGAGTTTCTTGAACAAAGAGGATGGCATCAAATTTATACTAGCCCCTAAATCACACAGGGCTCTACCAACTTCTTGCTTTCCGAGAGACAGAGGAATTGTGAAACACCCAGGATCCTTCAACTTAGGAGGAAGTTTACTCTGAACTCTAGCACTGCACTCTTCAGTAAGTGCAACTGTTTCAAACTCTGTATGTCTTCGCTTGTTTGCCACAATATCCCTAAGATACCTTGCATACTTAGGCACTTCTTGTAAAATTTCCACCAATGGAAAATTCACACGCACTTGGCTCAAAATATCTAAGAATTTATTGTACATAGCATCATCTTTTTGCTTTTGAAGTCTTTGTGGAAACGGAGGTGGTGGCCTTGTCACAATTTCTGGCTTTTCTTTCTTATTCTCCTCAAAGGGCTTAGGAACTAATTCTCCTTCAGGTCTAGCTGTATATTTCCTTTTATATACAACTTCTTCTAATTCTCTTCCGTTTCTCAAGGTAACCGCATTGACTTGAGCCTTAGGATTAGGCTCAGTATCACTCGGGAGAGCTCCAGCAGTTCTAGTATTTTGATTTGCTGCTAACTGACCCATTTGCCTCTCAAGATGTCTGAAATCAGTCCTGAGCTGTTGATTGTCAAGCAACAACTTCTTTAGCAAGTCATTCGTACTCTCTTCTGTTTGTTGGGGTGGCTTCTGGGGCTGATTGAAATTTCCTTGGGGCCTGTATTGATTCTGATTCTGTTGATTTCCGCCCCATGAGAAGTTCGGGTGATTCCTCCAATTTGGATTATAAGTGTTCCCACATTGTGCATGTTGATTCATTGAGCCTCTGTTTTGTTGCCCCACATAATATATATATTCGGGATTCGTTGGGCACATGTCGCTCATATGACTATCACCACATAGTTCACAGCAAATAGACATCTGTTTTGCATGTTGCATCTGTTGTGTTTGTTGCATTGACATTCTGTTCATCTGATTTGCCAACTTTGCAATATCTGCTCTCATGGATGAGAGGTCATCGAGCTCGATCAACCCAGCTGCTTTCTGTTTAATTGCTCTTCTTGCGTCACCATCTCCTTGCCAATTATGATCATTAGCAGTGAAATTATTTAGCAAGAGTTGAATCTCACTATATGGTCTGGCCATGCAACTACCCCCACAAGCTGAATCAAGATTCATTTTTGATGTCTCGTCTAGCCCATCAACAAAAGTGTGCCCCAATACCTCATCAGTCTGACAATGATGCGGGCAGTCTCTGAGTAGCTTCTTGTATCTTTCCCAAGCTTGACGAAGCGTCTCGCCATCCCGTTGTTGGAACCCAAGAATTTGGCTTCTCAGTGATTTTGTCTTCTTAGTAGGAAAAAACTTGATTAAGAATTTCCTTGCCAAATCATCCCAAGTGCGGATTGAGTTCGCGGGCTCCTTTTGCAACCATTCCTTAGCTTCCCCCATCAAGGAAAAGGGAAATAGTGTCAGCCTGACATAGTCCTTGGAAACGTTAGGATAGTTGCAGGTGTCCGTAATTTCCAAGAAATTCTGAATATGCCTCTACGGGTCTTCATGAGATAGACCCACATATTGCCATGTGGACTGAATCAGCTGTACCATGTACTGTTTGAGTTCAAAATGCCCTGTGATATCAGGCTTCACAATAGCCTGAGTCATATTAGCAAGATTGGGCCTTGCGGCTTCTATCACCGGACGTTCTTCGTCGCCTGCCATCTCTATTGGCTGTGGTTGAACTACGATGTCCAACTCTCTTTCTATTCTTTTTCTA